>JAQFVV010000137.1:0-171784 GCA_028023455.1 Epiperipatus broadwayi | reverse complement strand
CCCCGGTACAATATATATATATATATGTGAGGGGGGAGGGTGTCAGAATTTTATCTATTATAATATTAAGCAGAAAAATAAGTTCACTAAAAGCATTAGATGAAAAATAAAAATAGAAAATAGAAATATATATATATAAGGTTGTAAAGTTAGAGAAAAAAGTTTATTTGAAAAGATCACATATTAAAATTTATATATTATATCAATGTAAGATTACAGACACAAAATGTGATTTAAAATGCAGAAAGTAAGTATTATATGCTTTTTCAAATCCAACACTCTTTTATATTACCAGTGATTTTCTTTAACATTCACACATGAGAATGTTCAATAATCTTGATAAATTTAAATCTTAAGTTTAGTAATGTGAAATGTAGGTGCTTTTTTTTTTTGTAAAGTTAAAGATCCATTATATAATTCATGATATCTGCAATAATAAATTGTTTATTTTTTTTAAGTTATGTTAATGTTTTAATCAAACTTTTATGAATCAGAACAAAAAGCTATACTGATTATAAATACTTATTTAAAAAGATAAATTTATTAAGCATTAGCAGATATCTAA
The DNA here is from genome assembly GCA_028023455.1 of Epiperipatus broadwayi. Classification (NCBI taxonomy): domain Eukaryota; kingdom Metazoa; phylum Onychophora; class Udeonychophora; order Euonychophora; family Peripatidae; genus Epiperipatus; species Epiperipatus broadwayi. Next base: position 171,219 of record JAQFVV010000137.1, on the reverse strand, counting down.
TAATAACATACAAGGCTAAAACCTTCAACAGAAGCACCTTAAAAATACTTATGTGACAGTCAATCAGATGTAATAATGACTTCATGTGGAACTCTCAATTCAAGAACACAAGCCAGAACACACAAAAAAATATGGGACTCACCTTCTTCTATACTTAAATTTATATATAAATAAGTCAGACTCAAACATTCTGAACTAAGAGCATGAAGCTTAAAACTTCACATTTAATTCACTAAATATTATACATAAATAAACAATGTGAAATCTTTCAATTTACAATGAAGCAATTTTTAAATCTAATAAAATGATAATACCAAATGTAAATATATAAATTTATTAAGCACTAGCAGACATCTAATAATAACATACAAGGCTAAAACAAGGTGTTTCTGCTGAAGGTTTTGGCCACATTAAAATGAAAAAGGTTTTCTAATTTACATTTTTTAATATTAAGAAATTCAAAATATTATTGTTGACTATCAAACTTTTGGAGGATAGATTTCTGGGTATCCAGTTTGATAAAAAGTTTGGTTTTTAATATTATCAAAAAAAAATCTTAATTATTAAGCCAAAGCAGAACTGCTTTTCAAGATATTTTATGTAGATTTACAGCATACAGGTTACTACTGTGGTATTTCATTGTCAATATATAAATTATAATTATATTAAACAAAAAACACCAGCTTAAAAGCATGGTGAACAATTATCGCATTAAATTATTTATTTATTTTTATATAATGATGGATATATATCTTAGTCTTTTGACAAACTAATTAAAAATCTTTATATCAACTCACAATATCAGATTAAGCATTAAACATGTTAAAGGAATACTGCTGTTAAATTAATTAAACAATTTCAAATTCATAGATGCAAAAAAGTAAATGATTAATTTAAAAATAGCACAGCACTTATAATGTAGTGATAAAAAACATAATTAATTCATTTTTTACTTTTATAGTGTCGAATGAATATAAATTTAAAAATGAATATATAATTTAAGCTTTTTAACATTTTTCATTTTATTAATTAAACTAAGGTAATTTTTTAGATATTATTAAAATTATTAATTATAAATAATATCAGTTTTATTGTTTGTTATTAGATAAAAAAATATGTTAATTAATCATTTTTATTAGCCATTCATTTGCCTATAAATTATCTATTTAATGAATAATATTTTATAGTGTAATTTTTATTATACCACTCTGACTCAATGCAAGGGCTGTTTTCTATCTACATTTAACACCTTGTGGAGAGGTGTAATCATAAACACCTGACCATAAATATGTGACAAAGATATATGATTACATGCCATTGATTATGTGTTTATGATTACACCTCTCCCCCAAGGTAATAAAAGCAGATAGAAATCAGTCTGTGCATTGTGTCAGAGTGGTATAATCCTAAACACATAACCAAAGACATGTGAAAAGGATATATATCTCATGTATTTAGTCACGTGTTTATGATTAAACTTTTCCACAGGGTGTTAAATGCAGACAGAAACCAGCCCCTGCATTGTGTCAGTGGTATAGTGAAAATTACACTATAAAAATATTCATAAAATGTGTTAATGCTTTAAAATGTATATTTATAAATTTAAAAGCTAGTTATTGCATAAATGTAATTTGATTTTATTTAAAATAAAATACTTATTGCATAAATAAATGATATAACACACTAGCATAATTTAAATAAAATAATTTTTGGTTTATTTTTTATCACAAGCACTAGGCATAAATGGCATATAATCAACACATAAAATATTAACTACACAGTAAATAATATAAAATTAATGATTTTTTAAAATGTAGAAATTGTTAGAGTAAATGCATTAAACAAAGTGATGTTCCAAAAATACTGCTAGTGTCCTTTTCATACTTATTTTTAATAGTTTTTAAAGCCATGAGAGATACAATTTATAAATGACATTATTATTATAATAGATCACTATTAAGTGGATAGTCATTATTGTGAGATGGTTTGTACTTTTCATGTGATACTATTATAGATACAAACAAATTACAGCTTAAATTTCCAAGTAACACTGATTAATTCAGAATACATTCAAACTCTGAAATGTCTATAGAAACATAATGCATTAAATAATAATGAATTATTAAAACAACTATATTTATATGAGGATTTTACTTTCTTGTTTCAAACTTATCTCCTTGAGGTTAATGAAGATATATCATGCCCAATAAAAACATGCAAAATAAATGTACTTTTGGATGGGAAAGATCATACATATCACATGAGAGAGCAAAATAGAAATAATTCTTTTTTCTTGAGAAAAGTCTTGACATATTAGAAGAAATACCTTTAAGTTGTTCTATAATCCAGTGATTTAAAAAATAAAAGAGTATTTAGATGAAAATATTTAAAATATATGTAGATAATGATGCATAAGATTGCATAATCAAAACATCTTTGTCCAATTTTTTCTAAATTTATTTTTGCTTAACAAGCTTTTAAATATGATTGTCTTTGAAGCTTTAATTTAAAGATTTTTTTATTAATTTTGACTTTCATTTTTTCCAAGAGCAATCAAGAGTTGTCTCTATTTCTGTCAAAATATTTTTCAAATGCAAATTTACTAAACATTAATTTTTCCAATAATTTTAATGAAATCTCCCATCAATGTCCAGAAGACTTAAGTTTATTATCAGCAGACCTGCATGATATGAAAATATATTACTTTCGCTGATTGAGGACATTATGTGAAAGTATATAATACATATATGATATATAATAGAAGAAATTTTGAATAAATTTTCCTATTTAAACAATTAAAAATAATAATAATTAGAGAAATAATTTATTCTCTTTCTTGTATTAATCTAAATATTGCAATACATTCTAGAAGTAATAATAATAAATAATTTAGCTGTACATACGTTTAGTAATCTTTATCAACTTCATTGATTTTATTTAAATCCTATTTAAATTGATATCTTTTGGGGGGAAAATTAATTTACATTTACAAGTTTAAAAAAGAAGAAATAAAGTTTTACTCCTATTTTATATTAATTATAGTTTGTTATGCAATTTTTAAAAAAACAATCGTTAAAGATAAAAGACTATAGAAATGAATTTTATGATGAGGAATTATAAAATACAATGCAAAACATTATTGGTGACGAGTTTAAATAATAATTATAGAGAGAATTATACAAAAAAAAGTAGAAAATTTTAAAACAATTTAAATACAGATAAGGAATCATTAATATTTTAAAAATAGAATTAGGATTTTTCTTTCAGCTTAGAACCCACATAATAATCATCTGATATTGGTTGATAAATGGATACCTAGTTATTTTTTTAGAGAGTAAACAAAATAAAAAATTTATCACATTTTCAGCAATTAAAAGAGATTAGTGAGTACTTTTTTTTTTAATTTCCTTTAAGTGAAAATGTTAGAGACACTTTCGCATTGATGTCGTCTAGTTTAAGACTTCCTTATTTATTACATATACATATATTAAATTTACAAGGGATTTTACATAGACATTGTTTTGTTATAGTTTTTGTATGGCTGCTGATATTACTTATGACAGAAATATATTTCCAGGAGAAATCAGTTGATTTTTCCATCAAACATTGCCACTTGAAAAATTGTGAAACTTCTGTAGATGGTGGAAATAAATTTACATTTCATTGTTTATTTGAATACAAGGTTATTTGAAAATTAGTTTAATTAAAAGCCTGCCTTGTCTATTATTGTTAAGCCAATATAAAAGAACGCTTGACTTAAATTACTGATAAATTATGTTCAAACTTTAATATTGAATTAAATGTTGTGAAGATATATAAATACATATTGGATTACCACATATAATGTCATTTATGACTGAAACATATATACAGCAAAGATTTTTAGATTTCATTTTTAAACAGTGTCGATATTGTTTGCATAGTTACACTGTGTTTAATTAGTTTTATATATATGTAAACAAAGTGCATGAAATTAAAAATTAAAAAAAAAATAACCAATTTTTTTTTTAAATTGAAATTTCACAAACAGTTAATTATTGCATTGCTAAGGTAGAACTCTTAAGTGGAATAGAACACAACACAAATATATATTAAATAGATTTCCCATAATTATCATTTAAATTTCAATTACCCTTAATAGCAAAGAACAATTAAATAAGTTAATTGTTTTTGTGTAATACATTTTTAATAATAGTGGTTTTTCCATTCATTCTTTTATCTCATTCACAAATTCAAAAGGTGATCCCTTGAGGCAAAATTCCTCGATTTCCTCCTCAAAATCAATCTTCACTTCCTTCCCACAAGATCTCTCCTGTATGCCAGCTCTGTAAAACTGACAATGAAACTCTCCAGCACTTCCTACTTAAATGTTCCTTTCTGCTTGGTGTGAGAAATGTCATCAACTCCTGCCTTTCCTCGCACAGAAATACCATCTTCAACCTCCAAGAATCCATAGAAACAGGGGTTTTGACACCTATTAGACTATCAGTTTTCCTCATCTATGCACTCTGGCTGCTCCGATGTTCCATTATCTTTGACCAGAGAGCACACTCAGTGAATCTAAAGCTCTTGGACATAATTTGCTCTCTCAAAACCAGAGATACCAAACTAGCCCCACACTCCACTCCTCACAGACACTTGGGCAATCCTCCAACTCCCATCCTCTCAGCTTCTGTCATAGGACTCAATCATGAAGACATGCATTTTGGACTGGCCTGGACTACACACCATTTCCCCTTTCCACTTTCCATTCCCTTTTCACATGTATCCTTCCTTTCTTACCATGTTGCTCCTGAAATTTCAATTTATCATATAAACACTCTCTTGTAAACCTTTTTCTAACTGTATTTGTATCTGGGTTTTTTTATAAATAAACATTCATCACTGAGAAAAAAAGCAACCTTATACTGCTCAAACATAATCTTATGACCTGTATGTTTTTCATATCAAATATCTTTTTTATATCATTTAATAAATTATTTAATGTAGCACTCTTCCTTGACATAAAACATTAGAAGATAATTTAAAAGACAAAACAATAAAATCATACTATTGTTTCATATTCATATTTTTAAAATTATTGTTATCAATAATTCTTATTAAACAAAATACTCATAATGAATTTATCCCAATTGCCAACATTAAGCCAATATTTATACAATTATTCTTTTTGAAACAACTCTTCAGAACTATTTAATCTCTGATTTCTATAATAGAAATTTCCTAAAGCAGCTATTTTAAGAAAGACAGAATGATAATGAACAGGTCTAATAATAGGTCTTAAATTCTTACTTTTTTCATAATGAATACATATCAAATAACTACTTTTTACATTGCTTGTCATCAATAAATTTAAAAACATTAACAAAATCTAGTTCCCCTCCATCTAAAATATCACTTTGTTAATATCAGTGATAATAATAAAATAAAGTTTCTTTATTATTATAAGCATTAGTTACAATAAATATTACAATATTTGTCTAAAGAAGTAGAATAAATAATGATAATTTGCAAAAATATTAAAAAAATTTTCATTTAGACTACAAGTAATATGAGATACTTTTAAATCCAAAAATTGGGGCATAAAACTTTTATTCTATGAGATAAACTAAACTGATTTTTGTAAAACAGAATATTTCTATGAAGGTATGAGACACACACTTGTCAAATTAAAAAAAATTCATGAACTTACAGCATATGAGTTGCAGTTTCAAGCTATTTAAATCCTGGGTTGCCATGCTGAATTTAAAAATTAAATCCAGACATAATTTATACAATAACTTCAGTTTGATCATATTAAATATAAAATGGTGCATATTGTTAGCAAAAGCAAGTATCTTGTAATGTAATGAAACTGAAAAATAGTCATTGCTTAAAAAAATTTTGAGATTTTTAACACTTTTTAAAATGCTTCTTTTTACATAGGTTCACAAATTCTAAATTTTGAGAGTTAAATGTTAAAGTCAAATTTTTACAGACAAGTTCCTTTGAAATTCTTAAAAAAATGATATGTAACATGGCTTATCTGAGATAATTCTTTACTCCAAAATGTTACTTTTTAGTTATTACTCTCCAATGCTTTCAGATATCTGGTAGAAATATGTTTCTTTCTAATAAGTAACATCAATGTTTAACAATAATTAGTGTAAATAAGATATTATGCAATGAAAACTATAACAAACTAATTTATCAAAAAATAAAATTTATTTTAAAATAATTGCAAAAAAGCTACTATATGATATAAAAAAGCAAAGGAAAGAAGAAATGACTAAAACATTTTTTCATAGCATAAATATATTAAATTTTTACATATGGTAATAACTAAGTAAGAATTTTTTTCCCAATTTATGGCAATATAAAATATTAATAAGAATAGAGACATTACTAATGCTCATTACTATTTGGCATACCTTTTATTTTCCATTGCAAAAATGCTTTATCTTACTAGAAAAATGGGGTTATTTTAAGAAAATTAGGTTTAATTGTTGTAATAAAATATATATGACTCTAAGTGTAATTTACAAAAAAGTCTTAAACCCAGACTTTCAAGTTTCCTTCAGTCACCCACACCATCTTATACAACTGATACATATGAAGTATATCTAGCTTAAGTATATATACTATACTTGTATTTAAATATTAAAAATATTTTTTATAAAAATGTAGAAAAAACAATAATTATAGATTACAAATAAAGAAATATAATTGCTTATTTAAATGATAGTGGTATGTAATTCAGATACATACAAAACAGACACACATGAGATGCTGCTTCCAGAATCAGTTATGACAATGAAATAAATTTGAATCTTTCTTTATAAGCACTGTTGGCAAAAAATATTATTCTTATATAATGAAGTAGAAGATTGCAAAAATCAAGACATAATTGTTTCTGTTTAAATGATAGTGATATATAAAAATATCAACAAAACAGACAGATATAAAATACTGTTTCCAGCATCAGTTATAACAATGAAATAAATTTGATTTTTCAGTATAGGCATAAAAATATTATAATATTTATAAAAATTTATTATAATAAGATATAATAAAATATCTATATATACAACAAAAAACATGAAAAAAAATAAATTTTCAATAGAAAAGCTTTTTTCGATACATACAATTTGTATCTTTTTCAATATGTCTGCTGACGATTACCGTTAAATACATATAGCGACATCTATTCATAATAAAACCAACTAAAACAATATCAACATCATTATTTTACAAATATATACAATACAACATAAAAATTATATATATTCCTTCATTGAGTATAGGATATTCAAATATACTCAAAAACATATAAAATATATTAATATTGATATTTTGCCTATCTGGGAATAAGGCATGGGTCCCATGCCACCCAGAGCGTCCCCAGGTTGCGGATAGGGGCATGGCCTTCAGATATGAAGGTTAGCTGCGAATAAGCAGAGTACTGTAAATAAGCAGTCGCTGACAATGGGACAACATTCACTATCAGGAAGTGGTGAAGGAGACAGTGGCGTGTCTACTTCTATAAAGTGCCACAATTCCTATGACGGTGGATGTATAATGGCGAGTGTTGACCGCCATTAAATAAGTCAACACTCCGCTGGGTGCTGGGTCAGCAACGGCATTTCTTCCAAGTCAGCGGAAGATCACTAGAGGTGACAACGATGAGGAGGAAGCGGTAGTTGGATTTTCATTTTATGGGATTTGACTAGTGCACTAAGCCTGTTATAGAGGTTATTGCTGGGCAAAGAAGGCAAGGGAAACCACTTTGTCTTATAATTCCCTTGTTTTATTATGAGTATGTCTACAGAAATCATTACGTTTGGTGTTGAGACCTTAGTTAAGAATAACTTTGGTGTCTTGCCCGGCAGGAGTGGACATGAGGCTACTCAGGTCGTCAACCTGCGAAATCCTCATAAATATAATTCATTGAGAGGGGATACACTTGAGGATTGGAGTGGAATGTTAGATCTTTGAGGAAAAGTGGGAAATTGGAGAATTTGAAAAGAGAGTTGAATTTGAATAATATTGATGTAATGGGATTAAGTGAAGTGAGGTGGGAGGGATGTGGAGAAGTAAGTAGTGGAGATGTAAAGTTGTTTTATTCAGGTGGTGATAGATCAATTAATGGAGTTGGCATTGCTGTGAGGAAGAAAATATGGAATAGTGTGGCAAAGGTTGATGGTATTAATGATAGACTGATGGTGATGAGAATAAATGCAAGTCCTAGGGATTTGGTAATTGTACAAGTTTATATGCCAACTAGTACTCATGATGATAGTGAAATTGATGAAATGTATGAGAAGATAGAAGAAATTATTCAATGTGAAGGAAAAATGCATGTATATTGCTATTGGGGGATTGGAATGCTGTTGTGGGGAAAGGTAGGGAAGAGAAAATTGTTGGAAATTATGGTATTGGGAAAAGAAATGAAAGGGGTAGTCGACTTGTACAATTTTGTAAAGAGAATGGGTTTGTCATTTCAAATACTTGCTTTAAAAATCATATTAGAAGATTGTATACATGGAAGGCTCCAGGTAACAAAGAACGTTATCAAATTGATTAGATACGGATTCAGAATAGATATAAGAATGCTGTTAAGGGTTCACATGCTTTGCCAGGTGCTGATATAGATTCGGATCATAATTTGGTAATGGCTAAATTAAAGTTAAGTTTAAAAAGAATTAAAAGAGGGAAAAGATACACAAGATGGGACTTGGATAAATCGGAAGACAAATGGAAAAAAGGAAAATTTGGTTTAATATGGAGGGTGAATTTAAAAGAATTGTTCAGGATGGGAACTATATTAATAGCTCTGATGAGTGTTGGAATAGAATTAAAGAGGGATTCTTGAAAATAGCAAAAAATGAAATAGGTATTATTCGTAAGAAAAGCTAAAAGACCTTGGATAACTGAAGGTATGTTGGAAAAGATGGAAGTGCGGAGAAGGTGGAAGAATATAAATACTGAGGAAGGGCAAAGGAATATAGGAAATTTAATAATGAATTAAGAAGAGAAACAGATTTAGCAAAAGAAAAGTGGTTGGAGCAAGAATGTAAAGAGATAGAAAGGTTTCAACAGATGAAAAGATATGATCTAGCATTTGATAGAATACAAAGATTTCTTGGGAGAAAAAGACATGGGTAGCAAGTGAGATTGGGATAAGAATGGAAGAAGGTTAACCGATAGTAATGATATATTAAAAAGATGGGAAGAATATATTCGGTATCTGTTTAGTAGAGGAAATAATTTAATTAGTTATGAACTTGAAAATGAAGAAGATGTTGCAATGGATGATAGAGGTATGGACATACTGCCAGATGAAGTAAGAAAGGCACTCGCACAAATGAAGAATGGTAAGGCTATTGGATTTGATGCAGTACCTATAGAATTTTTGAGAGAAATGGGAGAATTTACTATGAAGGAAATAGTTGGACTTTGCAATTTGATATATAATAGTGGAGTTTGGCCTGAAGATTTTTTAAGAACTATAGTGATTCCAATTGCTAAAAAGAAGAAACCTGTTAAATGTGAAGAGTATAGGACAATAAGTGTATTGTCTCATGTTTCTAAGGTGTTATTGAGGATTTTAACTCAAAGGATTTATGGGAAGGTTGACTATTATATTGCTGAAGAACAGTTTGGTTTTCGGAAAGGGAAAAGCACGAGAGATGCTATTGGTATTGTTAGGACAATTGCAGAAAGATATATGGAAAGAGATAAAGGAATTGGTATATGTTTTGTAGATTTAGAAAAGGCATTTGATAGAGTAAGCTGGAATAAACTGATGTCTATCTTAAGAGATAAAGGAAGATTCGGAAGAGCGTCGTGTAGGGAATATGTATAATGGGCAAAGAATAAGAGTTAGATTTGGATGTAATGAGACGGATGAAGTGAATATAGAAAGTGGAGTTAGGCAAGGATGTAGTATGTCACCTGTTTTGTTTAATATTTATTTAGAAGATATGATAAATAATTATTTGGACTGTGGAGGAGCAAATGTTGGAGGGAGAGTAATAAAGTGTATAAGATTTGCAGATGATATGGCTCTTATTGCTGAGGAAGAAAAGGATCTTCAGAATATGTTGAATAAATTGGAAGAAGGATGTATGGCATATGGAATGAAGATTAATATTGAAAAGACTAAGGATGGATAGGGAGAGATGCAAAGAGACTGCTCTTGGAATCCATGATGACATGGTGCAGCAGGTGAAGGGATTTAGATATTTGGGTTGTTGGTTGAGTGAGGATGGAAGAAGTGAAGATGAAGTTAAAAGAAGAATAGCATTGGCAAAGGTGACATTTGTAAAAAGAAAGAAGATATTTTGTGGACCTATGGAAAGAGAATTAAGGAAAAGATTAATTAAATGTTATGTGTGGAGTGTATTAATGTATGGTTGTGAGACATGGACATTGAGTAATAGAATTAAAAAACGACTGGAAGCTTTTGAGATGTGGATATGGAGAAAAATGGAAAAAATCAGTTGGGTGAATAAAATAACAAATGAAGAAGTTTTGAAAAGAGTTAATGAGGAAAGAAGATTGATTGAAAGTATCAAAGAGAGAAAGAGAAACTGGATTGGACATATACTAAGAAAAGATTATAGTTTAATGAAAGATGTTTTGGAAGGTATGGTGAGTGGAAATAAAAAGATAGGACGGAAGAGATTGACATTATTGGATGATATACGAGATGGAAGGGGTTATGTAGGAATTGAGGAAGTGGGCAAGGAAGAGAATGGAATGGAAGAATGGATGAACTGATGTAGTGACTACTCTCTGGACCTGTCTATTGGACAGACTACTATTGATGATTTTGCCTATCTATCTTTCCATTCATCTAATTTTAGCCAATTATTAGTCAAATTAATTGAACCTTTATAAATGTTCATGCAATTACTACCATTATTTTTAATATAACTAGTTTCATATACTTTATGCCTATTAACATTTTTCAAGTAATTTAGTGCAAATATATTTTTAGTACAATCTATTTTATGACCATATTCCAAATAATGTATGGATTATAATTTTATATAAGCAAGTAGAAAATAATTCTAGACATAAATTTTCTTACATTAATAGACCATTATTCTACAGAAAAAAAAAAACAGATTTATTCTGGAACATTATAAATCATTTATACAAAAAAATTAAAAAGAAATATATTTATGGCTGGTAGAAATGTTATCTTTGAAGCATTGTATAAAATTATAGTTGGCTCATCTCTTCTGCCTTTCATGTATACCATCAAATTTATATTGATTGTTTGTAGTTAAAAATAATTATTATCCATTTTTTTCTGTGAAGTATAAAAAGAAAAAAAAATCACCTTTTACTAAGCATTCATAAAAACACAAATTTTATTTTACAGAAAAAGAAGATCATTGGAAAACTGATACAATAAGAAAAAGAATGACATATTATACATATGTGTAGTTATTACCAATTGCAGGCTCTCTTGGTTTAAGTCTATGATTGGTCAAAATTCTACATTTTGAAGGTGCTTGGCCCAGTGTCTTTATTAGAGTTGGTTTTGCAACTTTGTAGTTATAAAGAATAAAAATGCTAGTAATAACATAGTTAATCTTGTTTAGATTGAGTTAAATGCATTAGAATTAGAAATTCTTAATAAAAGACTTAATTTATAATAAAAATATAATTTTTAATACAATTTCATCTATTAAATGCATTAATATAAATGGTAAGCAAAAATAAGTATTCAATTCATTTTAAATGAAAAATATAAAATAAAGAAAATATTTTAATTAGTCCTGCTGAGACTAGATTCTTAATGGCTAAAGATGTAAGCATATTTTGTGAAGACAAAGTTAGCCATTATAACATTATGTAAGAAGATATTTTTAAAAATAAAGTTGATAAAGAATTAAACAATGGTAAATATATTTGTTTAGAAATTCATCATCGTAGCTTAATTAAAAGGAATTTAATGGGCACTATGAAGAAAATGCAAAATTTTAAATTTTAAATAAAATTGAATATGTAAAATGTTATATCCACCCTCCCACATTGTCCATCCTTGGAGGGAGTCCTAGAGATGAAGCCCAGCAGAAGACTGAAGGATAATGCCTGATAACTGCGACCTTTGCTATCAGAAAAAAAGACCTATCTAAATGTAGACCATAACAGCCATCAAGAAATAATATCTGCATCATGAGGCCTCTAAAAATGGACTGTTAATTCGCCATCTGTATATCATATATATATACGAGCGTCTGAGTTACCGATAATTTTTTGTCTTTGTCAATTTTTTTTCTATTATTGTTCTGCTTACCATATATTATTATCTTACATATATTTAAAAAAAAGAGGTTAAGTTATGTATTCTAACAATCAACTAATTCTGTTTTTATTGTATATATATAGTGACATATCGTTAGCATACATATTAAATTAACAAGAGCTGGGAGGGCATAAATATGTTAAAAAATTTTATTTTATTTTCAAACCTGCTATAATAAAAGGCGGATGTCGTTTCTCAATAATTTGTAAAAGTTACTTTGATCTTTCGAAAGATTTCCCTTCACCTTCTGCTGCAGATGTTTTATTATTATTAAATGTTTTAAAGGAAAGAGAATAGAATACATCGCTATTTAGTTTAACTAAACTCTATATTCATTTTTTTTTTTATTAGACTAAGAAAGACGTTTGTGTCACATATATTTGCATCTATTTAATTTGTTGATTTATAATTTTTTTAGAAAAGTACTTCACAATTATTACTATATATATAATCAAACTAAATGCGTATTAAATAAATACGTATTTGGAGACGCAGTATATATAAGCGTTGGTTATCTAGTATTTATAATAGAGGGATCTTTTTCGTATAATTATCCCTTCAATCTTCATCAAATCCACGTGCGTAAATTAGTTAAATAACGATAATTAGTGATTGATAAGGCTAAGAATAAATGCTAGTCTAATGCCTGCATATAAGTTTATTTTATGACTTTGAAATGAGGGGGGGGGTATTATTGTATAATGGATTTTCTAGCATTGTAATATAAGGGATCATACATATATATTAATGTTAATAAGGTTTTAATATTTAAAGTCGTTTGACTGTATTCCCTGTACTGTGTTACTTAGTGATTATATAGTGTCTCTACATTTTTTTTATTGCATTTTTCCAAAATACTTCACTCAGCCAGCTCGTGAATACTGGACATATCAGTTACCTGGAATAGTGAATCCTGTTAAAGGGGCAGCAACAAGAAAATGGACATTAAGATATCACAAAACCCTTCATTCTTGAACCCTGATCATGCTTAGGTGAACGGGTTCCTTTCTCTAGTAATCAATTAAAGGCGAAGTAGCTATCCATTGAACAAATTGGCATCATGATGAAGACTTTACTATATTTTAGAGACACACATTTAAATATATATCATAATCACTGGGTACCATGCTGAATCTTACCCTTTTGTTTATAATTATGCCTGTTGATATATGATCTGTGTTTTTGCTATACCAAATCTATTGTTAAAGATTCGTTGGGAATATTATATATACATTTTAGTATCATCATCATCAACCATTATCAATCCATTGCAGGATGAAGGTCTCTCCAAGTTCAATCCATCTTCTCTGGTCTTTAGCTTTTCTTCTCCACATCACTCCTGCATACTTTCTCATCTCATCCATCCATCTCACATGTGGTCTCTTTCTGGGTCTTTTACATTCTTTTGGAATCCAGTTTAAGACTTCAATTGTCCATTTATTATCATCTCTTCTAGCAATATGTCCAGCCTGACTCCACTTCAATCTTTTTAATTTTTTCAATGAGGTCAATAACACCTGTTTGTTCTCTTACTCATACATTGCATTTTCTACCTCTTCTTGTTATTCCCAGCATGCATCTCTCCATACTTCTTTGAGTGGTCTGAAGTCTTTGTATTGCTCTTTTATTAAGTGTCCAAGTCTCAGATCCATAAGTAAGAACTGGTAAAACACATTTGTTAAAAACCTTTCTTTTCAAACACATAGGCATATTTCCTTTTAGTATCAAGTTATTTCTACCAAAAGCACTCCAAGTTTAATTCTATGATTAATTTCATCCATTATGTTTCCATCTGTATTAATAATCTGACCAAGGTATTTGTAACTATTAACTTCTTCTAACTCATCATAATCAATCTTTATTTTCATATTTTGAGCAAATCAATTAAACATTACTTTAGTCTTTTTAACGTTTATCTTTAGTCCTACATTCCTACTTTCATCTGATAATTCCGGCAACATTTCCTGCAGCTCTAAAGCATTATTTGCAAAAACAACTACATCATCTGCAAAATCTAAATGATTTAAATAATCTCCATTTACTTTTCCTCCTTTAGCTTTCCATTTTAATTCACAAAATACTTCTTGCAGCATTGCTGTAAAAAGTTTTGGAGATATGGAATCACCTTGTCTTACACCCTTCTCAATGTTGACTTTCCCAGTATCATTATGTAATCTAATTGTTGCTGTTGCATTTTTATAAATATTCTTTAAAATATGACAATATCCTGGATTTATACCTTGGTGATCCAATGCTTTAATCACTGAAGAAATAAATGTTTATAGAATCAAATGCCTTTTCATAATCTACAAATCGAAAACATAATGGCAACTCATATTCATTTTTCCTTTCTATAACTTCTCTCAATACCTGGATATGATCTACTGTACTAAAACCACTTTTAAATCCACCCTTGTTCTTTTGGTTGGTGGAAATCCAATGTTCTCTGTAGATGAGTTGTAATTATCTTGGTAAAAATTTTGTATAAAACTGATAAAAGACTGATAGGTCTGTAATTCTAATATCTTCTTTATTACCTTTTTTAAATATTAATATTATTACTGCATTCTTCCAATCATCTGGTACAACTTTATCATTTAGACATTTGGTATATAATTTTGCTAAAAAAAATTCTATTTTTTCACCTGTTTCTTTTAATATATCAATTATAATTCCATCACTACTTAGAGCCTTTCCTTTCTTCATACATTTCATTGCATATCTCACTTCTTCATTTAAAATTCTGGGCAATTTGGAAGATGTAATAGATATAGGAGGTACTTGTATTTTAGTACTATATAATTCTTGATAAAAGTCTTCTACCCATTTCATGATGTCATTTCTCTTTTTAGTAATAATTCCATCTTTTTTTATTGCAGATATAAATTTCCTACCAATACCAAAATGTTGTTTTACACTCCTGAGACTTTTATTTTCTTCAACAGCTTTCCTCGCTAGTTCACAGTTATACTTTCTTATATCATTTTCAACTCTTTTCCACATCATTTTACAAATTTCGAGATATTCAATTTTTTTTAATGCATCATTTTTGTATATCTTCATATTCCTTCTTTTCTTCATAAATTCTCTAGTCTCAATAGAAATTTTATTGGTCAATTGCTGCTTTTTTCTACAAGCTATCTTGTTGCAGTTTTTTAGTATAAATGAGGCTATGTTCAATTCAGTCTATAGTTGGCATAGCTAATTTAAACATGTTAACTTTACCATGTTCTCTCACCATAGATCAATTTCTGCACTTCCTCTCTACCTAGTCAAATTTATCCCAATGTTTAATAATGCATATCAAATGTTTTGATTTTTTCTTATTTCAAAAATCTAAGTACAATTGAATCTTATATACATATGTAGTACTTTCTTGTTATTGTAAATAATTCCATTAAATGAAACATAAATAACCTTAGGCTAACAATAAACCATAATTTATAATAGTAACCAAGTTGTAGATGTTCATTATTATATATATGTAAACCTGATCATCACATGCTAGGATTCCTAAGAGTTTTTGTCTTTACCTGACCACTGGGTTTCAATAAAAAATTAACTCTTGTGAGGTTAAGGGAGTGAGTCACTTAGTTAGGATCTAGAAGGGTAGGTGAGGTTTGAACCCCCTTTACCTATGTCTCTTGGTCGGGTTAAAGCAACTATACTTTTTGACCATTACAGTTTTATTTGTATAATTTGGCATCCTAAGTGTGGCCTTACTGATAAATGTAGACCCTGAGATGTTTTATGTATATAGGAATTCTTAGAATCAGGAGAATTTTTTTTTTATAAATGATGAAATATGAAAATATGGTTATTTTTTTACTAACTTTTCTTTTTCTCTCTCTTGATTTTAAATCTAAATATATTCCACATAATAAATCAGGTGAAACTGATTGATTGAAAATGAAATAAGATTGTATACTAATTTTTTTTCTCTGTATTTTAGAGGAACAGAATGATTATACAAGAAACAAAGTGGAAAAAGGGGCTATATGATGAAAAAATTTTTTTTAATTATTTATGGTTATTATATAGTTTTAGTACATAGTTTTATTATGGGAAGCATATATATAAATAAACTGATAGGAATTGTTAAATTATGCCAGTAGCAAGTAGAGTGATAGTTTTGTGTTCAGGCATAAACAAAAATATTACTCATCATTAGCTGGAGTTCAAGAAAGACATCTGTTCAAGAGGATGATATGGGAGAAATAATTAATAAGATATAAAAACAAGAAAAGATTTAATTATTTTCCATAGTGATCACTGAAGAAAACATATTGACATATATTAAAGAAAGAGAAAAATCAACCAATTGATGGCACTGCTGAAGAAACAAGTAATGGGATGAAGAATAATACTAGTATCAGGTTCTCAGAAAATATACTACAAACAGACTACTCAGTAAACAGAGATACATGAATGAATACCCGTAGGTCATATATCTTAAAAAAGCAGAGGAGAGGCAAAGAAAATGTGTAGAAGTAAAAGAGAGTTAGGAAAAAAGAATGAGGAAAAGTGATGGAGGCCATGGAAAAAAGAATCAGAAAATCCTACCAAGAAAGACTCAACATGGAGAAAGAGAAGTCCAGGAACTGAATGAAAAGACCACTCAAACACTAAAAGAAGGACACAATAAGTCACAAGAATTCCTAGAAAGTAGTATGGAACTGGTACCAAAAGTATGAAATGAACTACTGGTGGAAGACCATTACAGATCTTACCCCACTTTTAAACAATTTAGATTCTTATTTCTCACTTATGATCTATTTCCAAAATCCACCATAGCATGTCCTATATGGCAAATAGATTTGTGGAATGCCATCAAAGCTCTACAGTGGAAACCATACTTTATCATAGAAAAAACACAGACCCTGTTGTCCCATGAGTCAACACTTGCATTAAAAAAATAGAAAGAAGGGAGGCAAAAATATGTCATAAAATATGCCTTAGTATCAATATAGAATTTCCAGTTGAACACCATTAGGAGAGTGAAAGGAAAGTTAAGTCATTTAGTTAGGTCAACTTAAATAGTTAATGATCAACCTCAGAGAAGAAAATCTACCTGAAAAAGAATTGTATAAGCAAAAAGATGGCGTAAATAGGATAGTCTAATTTAGGTAATAAAGAATTTACCCACTAAAAATAGAATAATCCAAATAGGATATGTTTATTCCTTGTATATAGCATACTAACTACTAATATTAAACATATATATATATATATATATAGCTCAACAGATCACTCTGTTCACCTACAAGCAAAGTAAGTACAATCATTTTTTTATTATTTTTTCAAGTGACTGTGGGAATACGAAGCAGTACATATATATATATATAAGCCATATGCATGTGTACTTCACCGTTCATTGTTTATTCAACCACAGACCATAAAGCCAACCACAATGAATGGATATTAAAATAAATGATTAATAATATATGTGTGTATATAATGTTAAAATAAACTGTAAATTATAAAGGAAATTTAAATGTATATAATTTGGAAATAATAGAAAAATTCTAAAGTAAAATAAATTATTTCATCAGCAAATAAAGAAATCAACTGATGCACAAAATAGATTAAGTAAAAGAATTTTAACTTGAGATCCATTAAAAAATGAGATACTATAAAATTGTTTGGTTAACAATAATGTAAAATCATATGATGCTTTTAAGAACTGGTAAACAATGAAGCATTAAGAAACTGCAATTAATTAATTATTGTGAAAAAAAGAGTTAAACGGTATAAATGCTAAAATTCTTCTTTGTTAAAAGTCATCATCTTCTTGTTCTAAAATCTGGACCGATTTGTAAATGTCTATACAAGTCATTCTTGTGTAGAAAAGTTTTTCTCCCTCTTTTTGCCGGTCTTCAGAGGGAGTAGAGATGAAGCCTAGTATAAGACTGAAGAATTATACCTGATAACTGTGACTTTTGCTACCAGAAAAAAAGACCTTTCAAAATGAAAACAGGAAAACAGATGTTGGATGTGGACCATAACCACCAACAAGAAATAATAACTGCATCATGAAGCTTCTACAAATGGATTGTTAATTCACCATATGTATAAAGCTTAATTCATATCATATATATATATATATACATGTGTCTAAATTACCAATAAATTTTTATCTTTGTCACTTTTTTTATATTATTGTCCTGCTTAACATATATTTCTATCTTACATATATTTAAAAAAAAGTTAAGTTACCTATTCTAACAATCAACTAATTCTGTTTTTATTGTATATTGAAGCTACACACACATATATATATATATACATATTAAATATATATATATATATATATATGATTGCTTCACCATTCACTGTGGTTTAACTAAAGACCCTGAGTCCAACCACAGTGAATGTAGGCTAAATTGAAATTAAGTAGAAACTTTAAAACATTCCATAAATTTTATGAAATAAAATTAAAAGATTATAGTTTTAGATAAAGTGAAATTCCTGAATCACAGAACTTATTAAGGAAAAGATTGTAATTATAAATTTATTAAATGCACATTTATTATGTAAGTAATATTTACCAAGGCTGTAACCTCGAGAATATGCATGTAAAATGCAATAGTAGGAACCTCTACAGTTGTTTAACCACAAGCTTACACTATGGAAGAAAAGAGGGGAACCCTTCTTTACTTCAACCTACTTTCTATTTAAATAGGTGAAGCTGAAGCGGTTAGATCTGCATGCTTGAAGCTATTCAATACTTCACTGATTAAGTCCACATTTCTTATTACACATTAATACCCGCGAAATCTTTTGATTTACAATGAGTCAATAAAAATGTGCATTTAATAAATTTATAATTACAACTTTAAATTACTGTAATAGATTTCTAACTATAAAATCTTTCCATTGACTCGTTGTAAATCGCAAGATTTCGTGAGTATTAATGTGTAATAAGAAATGTGGACTTAATCAGTGAAGTATTGAATAGCTTCACACTCTCAGATTGAACTGCTTCAGCTTCACCTATTTAAATAGAAAGTAGGTTGAAGTAAAGAAGGGTTCCCCTCTTTTCTTCCATAGCATAAGCTTGTGGTTAAACACCTGTAGAGGTCCCTACTATCGCATTTTACACGCATATTCTCGAGGTTACAGCCTCGGTAAATATTACTTAAGGAAAAGATTGTAAATTAGATAAAATAAATAATTAATTAAAAAAAAATTCTTAATTAAAAATAAGGTAGCAGAACAATGGCATTGGAATATAAGATAGCCAACAAGTTAGGTATAAATTGAAAACTTGTCTACTGTTCTTTCTTTTTTACCTGGCTCAGCTCTACCACTTGGACTGAAAAGCAGCCACAAAGATTTTTTTTATTGGAGAAGAAATAAAGAAATATAGTTAACTTTTTAGAAAGAGCTTTCTGCAACCAGGAAAATATTTTAGCTCCCTGCTGAATAAATTCATAAGTCACCAAACTTCTATAAACAAGAAGAAAAAGAACTTAAAATGGGTGCTGTAGGTAAAATGGCTGAATAGACTTTTCTTTTTATCTCTTGATCATTTCCCCAAGAAATGTAAAGTGCTAGAACAATTTTGTCTGATTCTTTCCTGCTGCTATAAATGGATAACCAAGGATAGAAATCACCCTAAGCCATCAGTATGGACTGCAGACCAAAATGTCTTCATGGCTATCTAATAAAGACGTACACAATCTTCAAAGGTTTACCGTAACATTAACTTCCATTTCTATGTTATTCTTCATTTTGGCTTAAATCATAAACTTAATTTATTTAGGTGTTATAAGTATATATATATATATGTATTTAAAATTTATAGCCTGATATTTTAATATTTTCATTATGTTATTTTTTTTTGACAAGTATAATGGTGAGTCTTAATCTTATCAATGTATACATAAATTGTTTGTTTTTAGATCACCATCATACATTACTAAAATTGTATACTTACTTTTATTTTCAATTTTTTTTTAAAAAAAGAAACTAGTTATTTCTTTCTTATGGTCAGGAATAAATATATGTATATAGGAGGAACTGGAAAAGAGAAATAATCTAATTTTATTTATTTCTACTTGCTTGACCTGCATACTAATTCAAGAATATTTCTGATTTATCATAAAACTTATTTGGATAAAAGCTTCTTTTAATTCCCTCCCTCTTGCTGCATTTGTCTTACTGTTATAGATTTTTTTTATATATATTTTGTAAAAGAGAGAGAAACACACACAATTGTCTTTTAAAAAAATAATAAGGTATTTCTTTTAATTTATACTTATCAATAAAAGATATGGGAGTATATTTACCAAAAGATTAATTTTGTTGTATTTCAAAAGAAAGATCCGATTCTACTTTATATTTTTTTATGACTCTCTAAAGTCAACCTGGGTTTTACTAATGTATATGTATAGAACATATATAGCTTAAGCATTCATAGTTTATTAATTGTAAGAGAGGAGACAGTACAGTCATATATATAAATTAAAATCTTAAATCTTTATTTAACTCTAAGGGTGAGCTAGTTAAATAGTGATTAATTATTAATTAATATGCATATTTTCGTATACATATTGCTAGTTAAAAGGGGTAATGTAATAATTGTTTTTAAGAGTGGATATTTTCTCCATCTCAGAACATTTTGAAATTATACGTATATTTACTTAAGGTTTTTAAAGTTTAATGGGCGTTTGACTGAATTTTCCTCATATTGCGTTACACTGTGATTTGTGGGTGTCTTGGAACATATCCATAGCTCGCATCATCTTTGATTAATAGCTAACACCACTCCGAGATTGCCATTGAAGATAAAGTTGATCTTGAGTCTTTTTCAAATATTACTACTGGAGACAAGCACTTATACTCTGGCCCTGAGCTCAGATCATGCTGCAGTGAATGAGTGCCATTCCTCTATGTGTTAGACCCGGAATGCTATCCAGACCCAAGTTAGCCATATATATTAAAAAACCTTCATGCCCCGAGACTCACTTCTAAACTCACACAATCCATGATAGTTCTTAATTTTATTATAGATAAGGCCTTACTTTGTAATATGCTCAAAATATTACCGAGTAAATCTGAAAAATGTGTACTGGGGGGGGGTATTTTATTTTGCCATTTAAATGCAGGCCATATTTGAACATGACCTTAATCTATTCAGCTAGTTTAACCAATTACCCATTTTTGTAATTTCACCCTCATTTTGTTTTTCTGTCTCTCTTTAAAGTGAATCACCCAGCTGTTGGTTAAGTATGGTATTGTTATGTAATAACTATACAATTGTTTACTATACATTAAATGGATCTTACTAATGTATATCTACACATATCTATGTTTGTAGATGCATGAAAATAACTTGCAACATTTTTTGATTTTTTAGTCTTCAAACTGTCATTTCTATTGTTAGTTCAACAAATAAAAAATGTCATTCATTAATCCAATTATATATCAATTGTCTGAGTTTTTATTATATAGTCTAAACCTGATATTTCTTTGTTAAAATTCCCCTTTGGGATCTCATCTCTTCCTGACCACTGGTCATACATAAGAAATAAATTCTTGTGAGGTTTAAGGGGTTAGTAGTTTAGTAGCAATGTGGAGGAGTAGGTGAGGTTTGAATCCCCTCTACCTGCATCTCTAGGTTAGGTTAAAGCAGCTCTACTTTTCATACCATTACAATATATATATATATATATATGGACACTTAATAGAAGAGCAATATATATATATATATATATGGACACTTAATAGAAGAGCAATATAGAGACTTCAAACCACTCAAAGAAGTATGGAGAGATGCATGTTGGGAATAACAAGAAGAGATTGAAAACACAATATATGAGTAAGAAAACAGGGAGGTGTTACTGACCTCATTGAAAAAATTAAAAGACTGAAGTGGAGTTGGGCTTGAAATCTTGCTAAAAGAGATCATAATAGGTGGACAATTGAAATCTTAAACTGGATTTCAAGAGATTGTAAAAGACACAGAAAGAGACCATGTGAGATGGATGGATGAAATAAGAAAGTGTATAGGGCTGATGTGGAAAAGAGAAGCTAAAGATCGGAAAAGATGTATTGAACTTGGGGAGACCTTTACCCTGCTGTGGATTGATAATGGTTGATGATGATGATGTTATAGTTACATATTGTTAGCATACATATACAATTTACAAAATCTTTTTTTTTTTGTATTTATTATTTCATTGATAATGTGGAATATATATATAAGGGAGAAGTTGGGAGATTGTAAATAAGTTAAAAACTTATTTTATTTTCAAACCTGCTATATATAGGATATATGAGCACAGACTTTCTCACAACCCATCATTCACCACTCCATCTCATATTACTGATACACTTGAACAAATATATGTCTAAAAGATAAATAATCATCAATATCGGTATTTCATGCTAAACCAGCAATCATCAGTTGGTCCAGATTATCATCTCTACACATATGTGAAATAAGTGCTCATATATATATATTAAGATAGCCAATCTTCATACTTTAATGGACAGGCTTCAATCCACCTACACTCCAACTCTTCAACTCTCCATCCAATTGGAAATCTGATGATGGAACGCTCAAAGGCCACCTCGAGGCCACAATTTTTGTCACACCCATATTGACCTAAAGTCAATCTGACCCCTCATGTTCAAGACATAATCCATTTGATACATATACAAGAAATGTGCAGACATCTCTACTATGTAATAACTGAAACATAAACCCACTATAATAAAAGGCGGATGTCGTTTCTCAATAATTTGTAAAAGTTACTTTGATCTTTCTAAAGATTTCCCTCCATTTTTTTCTGCAGATGTTTTTTTATTATTAAATGTTTTAGAGAGAATAGAATACACTGCTATTTAATTTAAATAAACTCAATATTCATTTTTTTAATAGACTAAGAAACAGTTTGTATCATATATATTTGCGTCTATTTAATTTGTTAATTTATAATTTTTTTAGAAAAATACCTCACAATTATTACTATCCATATGTATTGGAAGACACATTATATTTAAGCATCGGTTATTTAATATTTATAATAGAGGGGTACAGTGGGATCTTTTTCCTATAATTATCTTTTCAATGTTCATCAAAGCTACATGCGTAAATTAGTTAAATAATAATTAATGATTAATCAGGCTAAGAATAAATGCTGGTCTAATGCCTACATATAATTTTATTTTATGACTTTGAAGAGAGGGGGGTATTATTGTATAATAGATTTTCTATCATAGTACTATATGGGATCATATATATATATCAATGTTAATAAAGTTATAATATTTAAGGTCGTTTGACCGTATTCCCTGTACTGTGTTACTTAGTGATTATATTGTGTCTACAATTTTTCATTGCATTTTTCGAATTACTTCAGCTCCTGAATACTGGGCATATCAGTTTCCTGGAATAGTGAATCCTGTTAAAGGGGTAGCAAGAAGAAAATGGACATTAAACTATCACAAAACACATCCTTCCTGAATCTGGGTCAGCTGAGGTGAATGGGTTCCTTTCTCTAATAATCAATTAGAGGCGAAGTAGATATCTATTGATCAAATTGAAGTAGTAATGAAGACTTTATTATATTTTAGAGACAGGCATTTAAATATATATTATAATCACTGGGTACCATGCTGAATTTTACTCTTTTGTTATAATTATGCCTGTTGATATATGACCTGTGTGTTGCTATGTCAAAAAGATTCATTGGGAATATTATATATACATTTTAGTAATAGACAGGGTATGAGCACAGACTTTCACATGACCCACCACCCTCCACACTATCTCATAACACTGATACATTTTGCTATAAATGAGTATATGTTCAATTCAATCTCTTGTTCATATAGCTAATTTAAACATGTTAACATTACCATGTTCTCGAATTGTAGATCAATTTCCACACTTACTCTCTACCTAGTCAAATTTATCCCAATGTTTAATAATGCATAACAAATGTTCTGTTTTTATTTTATTTCAAAAATCTAAGTACAATTGAATCTTATATACATATGTGGGTACTTTCTTGTTATTGTAAATAATTCCATTAAATGAAACATGAGTAACCTTATGCTAACAATAAACTATAATTTATAATAGTAACCAAGTTGTGGATGTTCATTATTGTATATATGTAAATCTGATCATCACATGCTAGGATTCCTAAGAGTTTTTGTCTCTAACTGACCACTGGGCTGCATTAGAAAATTAACTCTTGTGACATTAAGGGAGTGAGTCACTTAAAATCTAGATGAATAGGTGAGGTTTGAACCCCCTTTACCTATGGCTCTTGGTTGGTTTAAAACAACTATACTCTCTGACTATATATATATATATATATATATATAATGTCCCCACCATTTGCATTCAAGCTAAATTGTAAATTTTGTGGTAACATAGTATTAAAATAATTTCAATAGTTTAATTTTTCTAATAAGTAAACTTGATTGCTAAGTAATGATTAAATCTTTATGTAATTAATTAACAATTTTTAGAATGATTATTCTAATATTCATAACTTAAAAGTAATCTTTAACTGTAACTTTATAATGTTTAAATCTCATATGTAACTCTTCTATAATTTTAAAGTATTTAATTATAAGGTTAGTACTGTCCTAAAGTGTTAGTAAGTTCAATTTTAAAGTTTTATGTGAAATCATTTTAGTCCGTTATATTTTATTAAATTTAAATATTAGAGCAGAACATTAATAATGAGTCCAAACTTTAAGAATAGATCTTAAATATATAATTTACTTCCAAATAAAGTGTATTATTTAATCATAACTGTAATAAAAATAGTTTAATTAGATAATCTTAAAATTTGGCTGATTAAAGAGGAATAATTTCTATAAATCAATGATTAAATTCTATTGTTAAGTGATACATTTGGTATGTTGGTTTGCTTGGATGTGAATGTTATTAATTACTTAAGAACTTAAATGGTTGGGACTTAATCCTTGAAGCTATTTGTCAATTGATAATGTTTAAAATTATTTTTATTTTAAAGATAATTAAATATATTCTGAGATTTTACCAATGAAAAATGTTTTAAGGTGAATAATGTAGTATAATATTTTATTAAACAATGTAAATTTTATTATGTTTAAAGAATGTAATATTTTTCTATTGTAATATAATTCAAATTGTGAAATAAATTGTTTACTAAAAAATATTTAGATGTGATGTAATTGCTAATTAGTTGATTGTTGATCTTTTCAATCTAAACAGTATTTTAGAAAAGTTCTAGAATTATGAAAATTAAATCTATTTTTAGTAATTTCCCAATGGGTACTGCATAGTAAGGTTGACTGGGTGTATTTAAATTGTCAATTTCATTCATCAAAATCAATCACATTTCTTGCCCTATAAAAGTTGGTGTAGATTCATGCACACTTACTTAATTACATAATATTTAACTTTCACTTAACTCTTAATTTAATAATTTATCTTCAACTTTTCAAGTTTTAATTAATTTTAATGAATTTTATTTTTGTAAGTTAAAGTTTAAAACATGCATTGTTAAGGTAATAACTATCTAGGCTTATCTACAACCATTAAAACTTCTCAACATTTAGAAATTGTTTATCAAAAATTTGCATTATGAGCATATGCTTTACAAATAAAACCTTTTTCCGAAAGTCAATTTCTTTAATGGAATTTAAGAAAAGGTATTATTTTTCCTGCTTCATCAGAACTTTATTAATTCTACTTTATATATTATATATATACTTTATTATAGAAAGATGAGCAACTTTTAAATCATTTAAAAAGATTTAAAATGTATTTTTAAAACACTTTTTATGCAACTCTTATATTCGAAATATATTAAATCTTTATTGTGTTACAAAAGCATTTCCTAACTGCATATCTTAAAAATGAGTATATTTCTTGATAAGAAAATATTTAACATATTATAAACTATTTTATGCATTAATTTTATTTATAACACTTATGTGGTTGGATGCTATAATAATTTATCTGCATTTTAGTAGTAATTTATATCAGAATAAAGATAAAAGTTTATTTTTACATTTATGAATATATTAAAGAATGTGCTACTAATAAATGACTTAAAGCTAATTAGTATGCTTTATTATTTTAAATGTTTATTAAAAGACTTAATATTCACTTATTAATTGCCAATTTTTCCCAAAAGTTATCATATTTCAATGATGGATAACCATGAAAATGACTTTATTGTGTCTACATTAAACTTAAAGAAGAAAATATACTTCTTAGAATGTTGACTCAAAACCTATTGAAAATATTCATTTTGTAGGAAACTTATTATGTCATTTAGTGTTGTGTTGTAGGTCATTAATTTAAAATTTACTTTTAAAACGTATTATATTCCATTTCCAAAATTATTGAACTTTGTTATAATTATGAATAAATTATAATACATGCTAATAAAATGAAGGCTCCAGAAATATTAATGTGAGCGTTAATTTTCAAATTTATTATTCTCCATTGTTCCACAATATTTATGCTTCATTATATCAATTAATGAACTATAAAATGTGTTTATGAAAGTTATTGCTCTTTATTATAATTATTAATAAATGCTAAAATATATTTCTGAATAAATGCTCAAACTTATTGATATAAAAGACAAGTAAATGTACAGTCCTTTGTTTGTCAAGACTTGGATTCACTATACTTATTAATAAGTTATAAAATGTAACTTTTGCTCTTCATTAATTTTAATAATGAATAAATTATAAATCATGTGCTCTCAAAATGAAATAATACTTTTATTATATATTCCACTTCAAATATTTAATGTGCATCATGTATGTTATTCTGTTCATTAAATTATATTTATCCAGTCTGAATGACTTTCATGATAATGTCTTCAAATATTTGTGCTTGTTTATGTTTTGTGAACTATTGTGTGTGTGCAAGTTTAATATGATATTTTACAACATTCTGGAAAATCTGTTGGATACTCAAGAACTTTATTTTAGTGATGGGATCCAGTATAATGGTAGCAATATCAAAATGAAGGGCTCTTTTTTTTTGATAATAAGTATAACATATATATATATATATAATATTGTAAATACTGTGTATTATTTCTATTCATTTTATTTTGGATAATTCTTTATAAATTATTTATGAGGTATACTATTATAAGTTCTCATAATATTGCTACAGTATTAATATTTCTATATGTATTAAGTTAGTCCCTTTTATAAAGCTATTTATTTTGAATGTGTATGCAAATGCCAGAACAGATAGAAACTGATGTATATTTTTTTAGTTACTATGTCACAATTTTATATTAAGTTACGTTTAGCCCTATTTGTTATTTTTATTGGTTTTATACATCATTTAGTTATTGTTATCTTAAAGAGATGTGGCATTAGTCTCTTTTTTATTGAATCTTTTATCTTGCTAGTGTATTTTAACAGATAATAGCTCTGTCTTTCTTATATAAATTTATTGTTCATTTATCTTATATTTAAGCAGTTTAATGCTTTATTGAGACCAATCTAAAGTTCATTCTCATTATGTTTGTGATGAGTGATAAAATTCTAGTTCATTTATTGCCCTCATATGTAGATTCTTTTTTTTTAGTTCATTCCATCATTATATTTTTGCCTTTATATTCATGTCTTTAAAGTGAAACTTTTTTGTGATATATTTTGTCTAAAGTCATGGATAATGTATTACCATGAATTTATTCTGGCAATTGATATAGATACTGTGGAATGCTACCTTTATCATTAGTTGCTGTCTTAGTCTGAATGTTGATTATTTGTTTGGATGTGTAGGTCTTGTATTTGTGCCTTGCCAACACTCAAGATGTTAAATCTGATAAAATGTCTAATGTTAAATTTTAAATGGTATATGTGACTTCATCATATAATGTACATCTTCTTCAACATTCATCACATGATAAGAATTGGTAAATTTATATTTCAATTAGGGTGTTAAATATGTTCATTTAGAGAATTTATAATTGTCTGTTTGTATGTCAAATGAGAGAACTTATTTAAAATATCAAATCTATAGAAAGTTTTGTTAACCATAATTCTATTTATTTATTTGTTTATTTTTAAAATTGTAATCAATACTTTTCATTCATATTATATTTTGTTTTAATTTGCTTTTGAAGATCTATTTTGATAGCTTTGTAGTTATTTGTCTTTTGAATGGCCTTAATGTTATTTTTATTATTAACTTGAGTTTACTTTATTTTTATCATCATCTGCATACTTTCAGAAATCTAAATGTTATAATATTTACAATACAATTCAATTTGCTTGTTATGCACTGAGATCACATGAATACAAAGAATTTGATATGAAAATCACATTATTTAAATTCTATTTCTGATAATAAGAAAAATTGAAAAAAAAGGTTATTTCCATTTCATTAAATATAATTATAATTATTTATTTATTTGATATAAGATCTTTTTAGTCAATTTTATTTATGTAGAAGATCATTTTGTATTATTTGGAAGATCACTTGATTTTATTCATCATAAATTTAAGATGATAAAATTGCTTGGTTTTACTTCAGAAGAAGTTTAAAAAATCTATTAATGCACTATTTCGGTAAGCCATAAAATCCCGTACCTACTCCTAATATCACGAATGATATCATCTTTATTTTAAAATTAAGTGTTTTTCATGTTTAACTTAAATTGTAAATTTATAATATAATTTAATGATATATTAACTTATGGGTAAGAACATGTCTTATTGCTTATTAGGATCTCATTCTTTGTTAGATTTTTCAAATATTAAAGAGAAAATAAATTATAAATTATAAGAGTAGTCATCATATGACAATCCTGAAATACATTTTATGCATAAGATAATTTAAATAAAAATTATTTCATTTAAAAACAAGAACAAATCATTTTAAAAACAAGTTAATGTGACAAAATATAAGCAGACAAGCTTTTACTCAATAAAAAATAAATGTGATAATAAATATGATTCAATAAGATAATTATTATAGTTATAAGATGTAGTTATATTTGAGAATGTGTTGTGAGAAGAAGATTCAAAAGTAACCTAACCTTCTGTTATAACTTACGCTTTAAACGTTAAGAGTTTTTATATTTTAAAAGAGAGAGTGTGAAAAATCTCTCCTCTTAATTTTCTAAGATGTTACAGTTGTTTTAATAACGCTTATTGTTATTATTTACCCTTATGATTACTTTTATTATTGCTTAGGCATATGTGCATTTGAATCATGAGCTTAGCCAGTATTGATATTATTATCATTCTTATTTCTCAAAATGTTAATTAATTGCAGGCTTTCTGGTGGTTGTAGAATTCCAATCAATCACATCGGCTGTTCACATTGCATGCATCTAATTTCATTTGCTTATCTTTTTAGGTTAAAAATATATATGTGTGTGTGTGAATGAAACATATTAAAAGATCATGATATCTGAAAAAATAGAAAGACTTGAAAAAGATTATCCAATCTAAAAAATAATACATGTGAATATTATAAAACTGATTTGTTATAATCTTATGCAGATTTAAAGCATTGTGATATATTTTTTTGATGCATTATTTTTTGTGTAAAAATTGGAGAGAATTTTTATTTCTTTATTTTTCTACAGAATTACATTTCATTTTCTATCTTTTTTTAAACCTTTTAATTTCATTTCTTAAGTAAAAATGTTTATATTAATTTCAGGTGTTCTTACATTTGCAGCACAATACTATTATAAGGTTTTTTGATGGAAGAATTATTAATTAGAAAAAAAATTGATTCAGAATATATTTATTGAATAAATACATTAAAATTTCAATGTGTGCTAAATGTTTCTACATGAGTTTAGAACAATAAATATTATACACGTTTATCTTATATAAGAATTGGTAATAAATGAAAGTTTGCTAATCTTTCACATGCGTAAACAGTTATTTCACAGACAACCAATCAGATATGGTTGTCTGTGAAATAACTGTTTACATATGTGAAAGATTAGCAAATTTTCATTTATTACCAATTAATTACATGCGATTTAGACAAATATTATTTACATACGTTGCTGATAAATGAAAGTTTGCTAATCTTTCACATGCGTAAACAGTTATTTCAAAGACAACCAATCAGATTTTTTTAAACAGCTGTCTTTTAAGAACGATCAGGCATAGACACATGACAGAGATTTTGACAAGAAAAGGTTGATACCAACCTTTTCTAAACTTAACTTTTATATATATAAGCCAGTCTTAAGCATCTTGGCCTGAAAGCTTGAATATATAAACATATACATTTATCATTCATTGTATTATTAATTTAAGATATTATGGCACGAAATCTCAGATTTACTACACAATTTTTAGATGTTAATATGATTTATCAACAACGTATGTAAATAATATTTGTCTAAATCACATGTTGTTAATATATTGGTAACAAAATAGGAAACAAAAAGATGATAAATCAGATATTAGGATTTGTGTTCCATATGTAAAAGGAACTACAGACAGTATCGGATGTATATTAAAACACTATAATATAGATACAGCATTTTCTGCTCATCAAAAGATCAGCAATGTAATAACCAAGCCTAAGGATTCAATCCCTCTTGAATCTCATGGTGCCTATCAAATCTCATGTAAAAATTGTAAAGCTTCTTGCATAGGTATGAGTAATTGTCGCATCAATGTTAGGAGAGATGAGCATGCTAATACAGGTTAAACAACACTCATCATCATCATCACTCTCACTCCATACTATAGATTCAGGTCATAAAATTGATTTTTCTAGTACCAGGATCATATCCAGATGTGATAATCTCTACCAGTGCAAAATTAGAGAAGCCATTGAGATACTTAAAAGACCAGATTGTATCAATAAGCAAGATGATACATGCAAACTTCCTCCTATTTGGCTAGATTTTTTTAAAAAACATTCCTAAATTTAACATTTTTGCTATTGGTGGAATTTTAACGTTTTTATTCAAATCAGTGATTGTAGCGCCTCTACAACCGTCTTTCTACCTTTTATAACTCTGAGGATGACTTGTGTGACCAAGTCGAAATGTTAGTATATTAATATTAAAAGTTGTTAACACGGATGAACCCGCAAAATATGTATTTTATGTATTTAACCTGTGCAAATCTCCATTTTAACATATATATATATATTGTAATGGATGCTTAAAGCACCATTACAAAGTTGAAGTATTACAGTGCTAAAAATAAATTTATATAAGTTAGATTTTGTTTGTAAAACTTGATTAAACGTTTTTTTTTTTTTGCTTATACAAATATATATGTACATACATGAAAATTATATTTTAACCCCACATCTATATTTAGTTTTTAATTTTAAAAACTATAAAAACAAACAAAAAAAAAAAAAGACTAAGATTAGTTTTTTTTTTTTTTTTTATGTAAAAGTAAATTGTATAAATAAATTGCGTTTCAGATTTAAGATTTCCATTGATAATAATACTAATTAAAAAAAAAAAGAAAAGAATTTTTCATTTGTTAATACCTGGATCTGTAAAAGGCTTTTTTTTCTTTAATTGCATAGCTATTGTTAGCTAAATGGACAATTTTATAAATTTTAATTAAAACAAAAAAGAAAAAAGTTTTGTAATTGGTTCAAATATAAGAGATTCTTCTATAAAAGACTTAATCAGGCTATTGTATTATAGTTGCACCAACTCAGAAAGATTTTTGCACAAACTCTGAGAGATACTTGCATAAACTATTCCTGCCAAAAAAAAACTCTGAGAGAACGATTCTTGCATATTCTGAAAGTAAGCTGATCTGGCAATTATTCTTAGAATGAACACTAAAACTATCACAAGGATATTTTTCCTACCATGATGTGCTAAGCTTCTTGCCAGAACAGGTTCATGCTCCCTGTGTCTCCAGTAACTGCCTATAATGTCATAAGAACCAACTACAAAGAAATGACTAACCAACTTAACCAAGTCTACCATCAATGAATCCAGATCAATGAACCACACTCAAAAAGCCTAGTGCACTAGCATTTAACTAATTTGTTAAGGTAACTTATGTTCTACAATTTAATTAATTTTATTGTCTCAAATTTGTTTTTTTTTTAATATACATGTGTTTCAAGTTTTTATTTTATTTTGTGTAATTCGGTTTCTGTCTGTTGATATTTTTCTCTTAAATGAGTGGGAGTTTGAAACCAGTGCTATATGTTCTATTCAAGTCTTAGTAAGTAAGGTACTATGGTAATAATTGTAATCTCATGTTCTTTTTGTTATAAAGAGCAGTCTGGATATTACAGACTACTTTAATTAGCTTGACGCATTTTGTTATAGCTCTACTTATGTCATAGAACTATAATTATTTGTAATAGACTATTACAAAATGTATTAACCTTTAGTTTGTTTCTTCAAGCTTACCAGTCATTTATTAGGGGCATATATGATTGTTTAACTCTTTCAATAGGTAGATCATGAGCTCCTAGCCAGTCTCACATTGAGGGAGGTCAATTGATTGAAAGTAATAACTTTCAACATCCTGTTTTGTTCTTAAAGTTAATGTTTAATAAGTTATCTTTGCATTTCTCCTGTTTCAACATAGAGGATTAAGCAAGAAGCTACCCCCTCCCCTTTCTTACATAAGTTCACTGAGTACTTACTAGTACTTTTCCTACTGTCAGTATTTTTGCACTATTTCCACTATAATTACACAATGTGCAGAAATCATTTCTAAGTCACGTTAAAATATTTTAATTTTGATGAATGTATGAGTAGTGCATTTTAAGGGGATTTTAAAGTTTATCTACATTTATATTTATTTAATCATACAGCTAATAAAATATTTATTCATTTTTACTTAGTTGATTTTGTTTTCTGTTACTACCTTTCCAACTTTCGAAACAAAACATAAGATCTTATTTGCTTGATTGAGCTAGTCTGGTGCATTCATGTTCACATATCCTGTCCACCCTTAAAATAAATGTCTAGTTTTGATTTTTGGACTAGTGTTGCCTTTGTGGTCAGTATATGCGAAACCAAAATCTTTTCATCCAGTACATAGATAAAGAATTTTTGGTGCAGCTAAATGTGGAAGCTGATATTAAAACATTACATAGGATGTTTAGTTTGGATGGTTGAAAAAAATAAACAGAAACGGTAATGAAAATATGTGAAATAAAGTTAGTGGTAGGATAAAAGTTAATTTAGAGGTACAGGTGGATTTGAATCTGTCTATATTTAATGTTTTAATATTTGAAAAGAGTTTATTAGTTTTACATTCTAAAAATAAAAAAAGGCAAAGTATTTAGGTTCATGTTTTAAAAATAATAAAAAAAATTTTTTTTTTTTTTTTACAATTTAAAATTAGCTGTTATGTTCGTTTAAAAAAAAGTAAGTAAAGAGTTTAAGTTTTGTGCTTTAAATATATATACATAAATTAGCAGTTAAAGATTAAAAAATAATAATAAATAAATTTAGAAGAAAAGTTTCATTTGTAATTTTAATAACATTAGAGAAGAGGCTGAAGATAGATGAGCTAGCATTATGGCCAAAATAGATTGGCAAATAAAATCTTTTAGAGCTAATATTTGGAAAACCCCATTAGAGCATTTGGAGAACCTGCAGAAGATGTCTTGATTTCATAATTGGCAGGTGACTAAAGAAGTGGAAATTGCACACCACTATTTACAAGGGATGGCTGAGGATTGGTGGCATATTTTAAGGATTAACCCACAGAATTTTAGGATTACAGATGTAAATTAGTGGACATTTTTTGGAGTGAAGAAAAGCAGTATCATATCTTTATCAATATATCCCAAGAAAGATCCACTAGGGGTAATGGAGAAACTTACAACCAGTTTTTCTGCAGACAAGCAGCAAGGCTGAAGTCATTGATAGCTTTTTTTATCTGAGAGGCTGATATGCTGAATAATATTGAGCAATGTGTCATGGAATATACAAAAGACCATGTTGGGTAGTATCAACATTGACTTTGAAGAAACATTGAAACTGTTAACTGAAATAAAACCTAATCAGGCCCAAGAATAATTGGAGAAAAGAAAAAAAACAATGTAGGGTAATCAGGTAATATTGATAGTAACAGGTCAAAAGAGTCAATTACCAGCTTTAACTAAAAAAGTAAAGAAAGCAGTAGGACTGTCACTAATGTGGTGGTGGACCAAGAAGAACCAGCATAAAATGGAGCTATGCAAATGCCCTATTATCAGTATAAAGACTGGAGATATCATTATAGAAGCATTGATTGATTCAAGATGTCAAATATCATTGCTCTCTAGTAAGTTTTATGTGAAAATAAAAGACCAGCTACATTTGTATACACAGCCAATAAAGAGAATGCATGTGATGCTGGCCAATGGCAAGAAGGCAAATATTGAAACCAAACAGGTATGGTTACAATTGTGTCTGGGTAAGATAGAGTTAGACCATGTCTTTTTGATAATTCCTGATCTTATACAAGATGTTATAATTGGGACAAATTTTTATATAGGCATAGATGTGTGTTGGATTATGACAAATGTTCATTTCTTTGCCAAGAAGTTTTGATGCCATTTGAAGGGCTTAATAATTATAAGTCACTTCAAGTACAGTGCATTCAGCAAGTGAGGAATACTGTGGAAATGTAAAATATAGTGTCACAATCTATTTTAAAAAGAAATGGAAGAACTACATCATTTAATGGAACTGTCAAGGGAGTTTTATTCAGTTTTTTTTTCAAATATGCCTAAGACCATTGATAGGTATGTGCATCACATTCAAGTTAAGGGTGAAAGTCATTTCCAGAGTCATTCATACTCCATTCCATTTCAATATAAGGCTGAGCTAGATTTTCAAATACAGCAAATGAATGAATGGGGAGTCATTGGAAAGCATACATCTTCATATATTAACTCATTGGTAGTTGTAAAGAAGAAAGATGGATCTGTCAGGATATGTTTGGATGCCCAGAGATTAAATGTCATTACCATGCCAGAAACAAATGTTCCTCCTACAATAACAAAACTTTTCTCAAAATTTCGAGGGAAAACCATTTTTTCTACCTTGGACTTGAACTCCAGTTACTGGCAGATACCTCTACACCCATCTGACTGCAAATATATCAGCTTCTGCTATGAAAGGTATACATATGTGTTTAAGCATATGCCTTTTGGATTAATCAATAGTGGTTGAGGACTTCTAAAGTGTTTGGATCAAGTGTTATCAGACAAAATCAAGAACCTAATTGTGATGTATATGGATGACATAGTCATCACATCTAAAAATATGGAAGAACATATGGAATACTTGAAAATATTCTTAATGGAGTGTTACCAGAAAAAAAAACATTATGATCAATTTACAAAAAAAGTTATCTGGTCAAGGAGGAGTTTGCAATTTTAGGCTTCTTAATAGGAAAAGAGGGCATTAAACCACATCTAGAAAAAGTAATGGCAATACATTTTCCTACTCTCACTAATAGGCATTAGGTGTAGTCTTTTTCTGAGATTATGCAATTTTTATCATAGATTCTATGAAAATTTTGCAATAGATGCTGTAAATTTGGTTCAGTTATTAACAAAAGACCAATAATGGTATGGGAATCTAAACAGGAGCAGAAATTTCAACACATTAAAAATTTTTTGGAACAGGTGGTTCTAGCCTACCCTGAATTTGAACAAATTACTTTTATGTTCAGACTGACAGTAGTGGGAAAGGGATTGGGGTAGTGTTATTTCAAATTGACAAACAACAGAGTCACAGAGTGTTGTATTTTTGTAACCACAAGCTAAAGGGGGTGGAAAATAATTACACAAAGACAGAAAAGAAATCTCTGGCCATTGTGTAAACTTTTTGTAAATTCAAATAATGCTTGCTTGGATCAGAAATTGTTGTAATCACAGATCATAAGAGCTTGGAATTTCTTAATAGCAGTTGCTTATCAAATGATCAATTGATATGATGGAGTCTTACAATACAGAAATTCCAGTATAAAATTCTATATTGTAAAGGCAAGGAAATATTGTTGTGGATATTTTGAGTTGCCATCCCATAAATCTGACCCCGCATCATCTCAAACCCAACAATCTGAGCATGGCAGCATTCACATTGGCCATAGATGAGTCCATAGAGGAAAAATTACTAAGACTGCCTGATATACAGGAGACCATCTCTGAGTATGCATAAATTCTTACATATAAGAAAGGGATAGGAACTTCTGACCCCAGTGACACAGTGACATTGGAAAAATATGAAGCATATAGAATAAAAGATGTTATACTGCAATACAGGTTTGCCATAAAGGAAAATTCATGGAGAATCTTTATACCCCATGGAATCAGGAACAAACTTATAGACTACATACATTGCCTTTATGGACACTTTGGCCCTTGCAAAGTGGAGCATGTGCTCAGGGATGTATTTTATTGGCCAAGTTTATATTCAAATGTCAGTTTTGGGGAAATGTTATGTAAGTTCACAAACTAAACAAGTAAACAAGAGATTTACTGTGATCTTACAGCCTATTTTAGGACACAACCCTAATGAATTGTTAGCCATAGACTTTTATGGGCCCTTACCTGCTTATAAGCATTACCAATATTTAGTCATAATGTATGACATATTTTCCAAGTACATGACAGCATATTTTTTAAGAAAACCACATACTCTAAGTACCATCCAGATCTTGTGGGAGCATGTTTCCAAGGATTGGTAAACCCCAGAAGATACTTACAGTCCATGGAACACTCTTTAAATCTCATCACTGGAAAAAATAGATTAAGCAACAGGGCATTTAACACATATTATGTATTCTTAATCCCCAATCTAACTCCTGTGAGAGAGTCATGAGAGAGTTAAACCATTTATTTCAGCTTTATGTTAGCAAAAATCACCAATAATGAGTGAATCAGACAGAAAACATCACTAATTACATAAATTGGACATAGAATGAATATACAGGGTTTACACCAATCAGATTACATTTTGGACAGAATTATCCAATGTTGATAAAGGCTCCCTTAACTATAAATCAGAAGAAAATTGATAAAAAATAGATAAAAAAGGCTGCATAAAGTTGAAACATAGGGTCAAATAATGTGTCAAGAGTGGAAATCAATGACTGTGTAGATTCAAGGTAGGTGACTTGGTTTTTGTAAGAAAACCACATGTCAGCAATCTGACCCAGCATCAATATAAGAAAAAAATTTTCCAGTATACAATGGACCTTTCACTATACAAAGGAAAAGTGGTCCAAATGCCTTTATATTGCAAGATGAGTGCAGGGTTTATGGATCTTATAAAGCATGGAG
Source organism: Epiperipatus broadwayi (assembly GCA_028023455.1). Lineage (NCBI taxonomy): Eukaryota > Metazoa > Onychophora > Udeonychophora > Euonychophora > Peripatidae > Epiperipatus > Epiperipatus broadwayi. The sequence continues at coordinate 133,669 of JAQFVV010000137.1, read as the reverse complement.
CCTTAGGCCAGCCACTTAAAAGAGATAGAAGATAGACTTAAGGAATTGAACTCAGGATAAATGAAAGAGAAAAACAGACTTAAGAGAAACTTGTGAATTGTAGGGAGAACAAAGTCAGCTAAGTTTTTGTGTGTGAGAGCATGATAATGGAGAGGCAGTTGTAATAGATCCTTAAAGCATGATTACAAAGTTGAAGTGTTACAGGACTAAAAATAAATTTATATAAGTTAGATTTTGTTTGTAAAACTTGATTAAAAGTTTTTTTTTTTGCTTATACAAATATATATGTATGTACATGAGAAATATATTTTAACCCCACAGCTATATTTAGTTTTTAATTTTAAAAATTAAAATGAAACTAAAAAAATTACTAAAATTAGTTTTTTTTTATTTATTTGTATAAAAGTAAATTGCGTAAATAAATTGCTTTTCAGATTTAAGATTTAGATTGATAATAATACTAATTGAAAAGAAAGAAGAAAAAGAAAACATTTTGTTATTCCCTGGATCTGTAAAAGGCAAGTTCTTCTCTTTAATTGCATAGCTATTGTTAGCTAGATGAACAATTTTATAAATTTTAATTAAAACAAAAAAAGTGAAAAGTTTTGTAATTGGTTCAGATACAAGAGATTCTTCTATAAAAGGCTTAATCAGGCTATTGTATTATAGTTGCAACACCTTGGAGAGATACTTGCGCAAACTCTGAGAGATGCTTGCATAAACCATTCCTGCCAAAACAAACTCTGAGAAAATGATTCTTGCATATTCTGAAAAAAAGCTGATCTGGCAATTATTCTACATAGAATGAACATTAAACCTACTGCATGGATATTTTCTCCTACTATGATGTGCTAAGCTTTTTACCAGAACAAGTTCATGCTCCCTGTGTCTCTATTAATTTCCTATAATGCCATAAGAACCAATTACAAAGAAACCACTAACCAACTTGACGAAGCCTACCATCAGTGAATCCAGATCAATGGACCACACTCAACAAGCTTAGTGCAGTAGCATTTAACTAATTTTTTAAGGTACCTTATGTTCTACAATTTAACTAATTTTATTGTCTTAAATTTGTTTTCTTTTTTAAATATACATATGTTTCAAGTTTTTATTTTATTTTGTGTAATTCGGTTTCTGTGCTTTGATATTTTTCTCTTAAATAAGTGTGAATTACAAACCAGTGCTTTATGTTCCCCTTCAAGTCCAAGTAAGTAAGGTACTATGGTAATAATTGTAACCTCACACTCATTTTGTTATAGAAAGCAGTCTGGATATTACAGACTACTTTAATTAGCTTCTGTCTCATGAACCATTTTGTTATTAGCCCTATATATGTCATGAAACTATAATTATTTGTAATAGACTATTACAAAATATAATAGCCTTTAGTTTTGTTCCTTCAAGTTTCCCAATCATTTATTAAAGGCACATATGATCATTTTAACTCTTTCAATAGATAAATCATGAGAATTTAGCCTGTCTCACATTAAGGGAGGTCAATTGATTGGAAGTACTAACTTTCAATATTTTGTTTTGTTCTTAAAGTTAATGTTTCGGAAGCTATCATTGCATTTTTTATGTTTCGACATAAGCTCTCAGTAATCTCAAATAAGGGGATTTTTTTCTTTTCATAACTATGGGTTATAAGCAAGCAGCTACTTCCCCTTTTTTTTCTTATATGAGATCACTGAATACTTACTAGTACTTTTCATACTAACAGTATTTTTGCACTCTTTCCGCTATAATTACACAATGTGCAGAAATCATTTTTAAGTCACGTTAAAATATTTTAATTTTGACGAATGTATAAGTAGTGCATTTTAAGTGGATTTTAAAGTTTATCTAGATTTATATTTATTTAATCATACAGCTAATAAAATATTTATTCATTTTTACTTAGTTGATTTTGTTTTCTGTTGCTACCTTTCCAACTTTCGGAACAAAACATAAGATTTCATTTGCTTGATTAAGCTCGTCCAGCACATTTATGTTAATATATCATGTCCACTCTTAAAAGAAATGTCCAGGTCTGATTTTTGGACTAGTGACAACTTTGTGGTCAGTATATGCAAAATCAAAATATTTTTGTCTGGTACAATATATAAACTAATAAATAATAACTATAAAAAATGACAACTATGTTAAATTATTTTAAATTGAATTTTTGTACAAAATCTCATATACCACTGAATCAATCTTGAATTAAGTTCACAATTATAATATCATGTTTAAAAAATATAAAAAAAGATCCATATATAAATTGAAACCGAATTGCCATATTCAACTTTAATGGTATCTTAAATTGCCAATTCTTATTATTTGATTTGATATGTAGAAAAAAACAACCACATGTAACTCTTACATATGCTGGTAAGCACTTTTGATCAAACACAATTATTTCATGGAATAACCATGATTACAAAATGAATGTCATAACCAACATAAAGCACTAGTATATTTATGATGAAATATCAAAATATATTTGCTTTAAGTACATTTTTTATATGTATGTAATCCTGTATATATAATAATTAATTTTAATGAATTATTTGAAAAACATATTGCAAATCATATTATGTGAGTATATACATATAAGGGCTTATTTTTTAAAGATGTGTATAATATTAAATCGTATTTTGTGCTATAAATCATACTTTATTATGTTTATTACCTGTACTTTCAATTATGTTATATACATTTCAGACTCAAACAACTAATGTATTTTTTACTTTCTATATATATAAATAAATATGTAAAGCATATATCTAATAATGAATATGTATAAGAGCATATGCATGTGTGCTACTTTCTTTGGTGTTGAAAATTTAAAACCTATAGTCATAATAAATGAATTAATTTTCCGTGATTTTTTTCATTTTCTCGTCAATTAATAGGATTTTTTAACACTACATTATCCCTTTTTATAAATATATAACTGGTTTTTATTCTTTTCATACGACATTCTTAAATAATATAATCTAATGGGAATATGATCTTTTTATTTTCAGTTTGATCTTTAAAAGTTCAAATTACTTTTTTATTTGAAAGGAATATGTTTTGTTTATACTGGTAGATTTTGTGTCTCATAATAGAATTTCTAAAAAGTTCCGTTTTTAAAGCCATTAAAGCCAGATGTGAGTTCGTAAAAAATAAACTCAACTCATTTATAATTTTACTGTTCTTTTAAATAAATTTATATTTCATAAAAAATTGTAATAATGAACAAAAAATAAATACTTTATTAATTTTGCAAAATCCTGTCCTTTCAATGTTTGTAAATTTATCTGTAAATTTATGTTTACATGTATAAATTCTTGGATGAAAGTCAAAACGTGAAAGCAGTTTCTTTTTTTTTATGAAATGTACAGTGATATCATTAGATATTAGAATTAGTTTGAGCTAATAGATTAAAAAGATGCCAGACATGTACAAAATAATTTTAAACTCAGAGCGAATACATTACCAAATAATTTTAAATGTATTTATATTTTTAATATATATTTAAAGTCAAAACATACAAATCATATATATTTTTAGGGAAGTACACAATTTTATTTTGTATTTGAATCAAACATAATAAAAAATGTTTTATAGTCAGCTCATAAACTATATTAAATCTAGCAAAGTTCATATCATGAATAAAAAATTATGAGATTCAATTTTTATTAAAAAATTACAAATTATTGCAAAAGCTTTGTTTTTGAAAAATGTACTTCTTCTTTCAATCAAGAGTCTTACTATTGTTATTTTACCCACTTGATTAGATTTACACATTTTAATTTTAATAATTGCATTTAATAATTATTTATAAATTAGTTTCATAGGTACAATTCCTGGCATTCTATTTATAATATATTTAAAATAATTTTTCAAGAGATTTAATTAATTTTTATCCCTCTTTCTTAAATAATACTAATTTTTTTATTTAATTATTAAAAGTCACCATGAGTGATGAAGAACTAATGTTAATTTACAAGGTCACCTGTTCAATTTCTGTTACGAGATAAATTATTATTGAAATGAAATGTTTGATTTTTTTCTATGTATTGATATAGGTCACTAATTTTATTTTTATTAATTTATGCATTTGTTGTTTGATTAGCCAACCTTATTACATATATGTAAGAATGTTTTTGGTTTACATCTTGGCCATAATGTTTTTATGATAGTGTGTTTTATAATTATTTATTTTTTAAAAAAATATTTTATTTGCAGGCAGAGGACAGAGTATAAAGTTGGTTAGAAAAAAAGATATTTAGAACACAACTAATTTGACATCATAAATATAGTTTAATTAAACATAATGATAAAAATTTAGAAGTCAATTTATTATCAGTTTACATATCTACACGCAGAGATATGTTAAATTATTTGTGTATTTCCTTGAATGTTTGTTAAAGTTAAATTTCTTACATTAATTTAAATAATAGAAAAATCAATGTTTTTCTGAAGATTTATAATGAGGGCATTTTAGTTATATTTATATAATGGACCATTTCCATCATCTAATATGAATATTAGATGTCTTTAGAAAAATTTAACGTTATTGAAATATTCCAGATACATTCAATTGTTAGTAATAACACATCAAAGAGTTAGTATGTGCACAACGTTTCTAGGGGAGAATAATACCGTCTTGAAACATTGTGCAGATACTAACCTGTGTGCTATTACTAACAGTTAAATGTATTTTGGAATATTTAAATAAAGTTAATTTTTCTAAAGACATTCAGTACTCATATTGGATGATGGAAATAAGCCAATATTAGGTTTTTTTTTAATTAAAGTTATTTCAGTATATATATAAACAATATTTAAGATTCATTATTGAAGTTTTTTATTTATTTTATTTTTTTATATGAAGTTCAGATTCAAAGTTGAACTAAATTTGTATTTTGAAAACAAGATAAATAGTTAATTAGATTTAAGATTAATTATTATGTGTAGTTGATTAATATCCTAGAGTTATTTATCATTTTTATATAAGAAAAAAATAGAATTACATAAAGATGTTGTCTTATAAAGTTATATAAAAACCCAGAAGATTTGTATTTTTCATTTACTCTACTAACAGCTCTGAAAGAATCTAAATGTATTATTTTTTCTTGATTTCTCTCTAGAACAGAGATGACCTGGAAAAGAACTTACTGTGAAGTACCTTCCAAACCTTACTGCTGACTAAAATATCTTCTAAATAGAAAAGCATAAAAAAACAGAATTTCTCTTTTTTAGATTAAATGTGTTATTTCTAAAGTAATCACCTGAGTATTGTCTTTGATGTTTGTCTATTAGTAATCATCCTTGACTCAACAGAAAGTATTTACCAAAATAGGAAACTTTATATGACTGCATGCTTTTTTTATATATACATTACTTAGCATAAGAAATATAAATTGGCAACAATATTTCAAGAATTCACAAATGATTTAAAGAAGTAAAAAAAATATTTTGTTCTTTTTATGTGTAATCTTATGTTTATTTTTTTTCTATATGTCATAGCATCGGCTGTGAGGTGAACCCGCAACAACCATCTGCAACCAACTGCTTGCTTGCAAGGCAGCTGCGCTAACTTCTCGATTAACAACGCTTGATAATATGTTTATTTATTTGATGCAATAATGTTTATATTACATTTTCTTTTGTATAGTTAAAATATATTTCAAAATAAAAAATCCAAAAACAAGATAAAAAAGTAAGTCCACCATATAATAAATTAATCATGGTTGGAGAAAAATAAACATAAAGAAAAAAAGATTTTGAAATATGTTTCTCTAGATAATGACACATAATTTTATATCTTGAGGTAAAAAATATTTTATATTTACCCATATGTATGAGTATTATTTTACATGTAAAAAGAAATAGAAAGGATTTAAATTAAATGAGTTTGTTAATTACATGACAGAATAAAAGTGTTATATTTATATATGCATTAAAAATAAGTTAAGATTAAATAAATTTCTTAAATATTAAAACAGAATTTATTTAATATTAATTCATGTTAACATGTGCGTCAATGTATGTCTATAATGCTGAATGCAAGTTATTAACTACTTGATTTTGGAAATGACTTAAAGTTATATTGATATTGGAAAAATCTGGAACTGTTTATGCCCATATTTACTTAAATGAAAGAGTTAAAAAAGGAAATATTGAAAAAAAGAATTATTTCAAAAAAATAATAATGCCATATTTTATTGAATGTATCATATACAGTGTGGGTTAATCATTGATAAATTTTAGCAAAATAATTTAAAAAATTAAATGTAGAGATACACACATCTATATTATGAAATAATATTAATTATAATATAATCATTTATCAATTGCTGTTAATGAATGTACTTACTGGTGGCCATGTCTATTTGTATGATTAAAGAGAGGAATTGACTTAATGACAAAGTAATTTATATTTTGCTATATGCAGTTAATATAGCATTGCTGCATATGTCCATAAAGATGTTACTGTTGTTATTTATATGGCTTGCATTTTAAATTAAGGATTTAGAAATTTCTTATATTGATTTGATTATATTTGATGCCAATAAGTATGGAATTTGTAAAATTTAAAAAGAAAAATTCATTCCTAAGCAGTGTATTTTGAAATCATGAGCAAACACACAAATAAGACAAATTTACACTAGTATGTGTAAGGTGCTCATACAATTATTATAATTACTTTAGAATCAATCATATAAGTGTAAGAGTGAATAAACATAGTATTTAAATCAAAAAAATAAATTATTTATTGAAAAGAAATTATTTTGACTGTATAAAAATGAACAACAAACTTTTCAAAATCATATGATGATCAAATAATACTTTTGTGATACTAATATAATGAAAAACTAACTTTTTGGGAAGTTAATATGTTTATTATATTAAGTCAAAGGGTAAGATATTGGATCAATTGATAGTAGCATTGTACATTATTTTAAGTATGAATAAATTTAGTGTGACATTTGTTAAATTAATATATTACCAGAAATTATTATGCTGTGTGATGGTTATGAAATAAAAAAGAAAAATGCATATAGAAGAATTAGGAAAAAATAAAATGTTCTTCTAACCTGAATAATAATAGAATCATCTTGTTTTAAGGAATATATTCTAAAACCTCATGAAATCCAAGATAGAAGGGTACATTTCCAAAATGATTGGGATTTAAATATAATATAAACCATGTTTCAGATTTTGGAAGAATATGGTGGTGTCCATTAAAATTAACAAGAGCAGCTGAAAGATATTAGGTAACCAATACACCTGAAGCATCTTGATTCTAGTATTTTAGTGTAATATTGGTCAACTGTTGAAATATATATCTATGTATAAACTTCAAAAGTGGCCTTAATCTATAAAATATTATGTTTTCCATTTACAAATATTTTTTGTCTAAATTTAAAAACACTGATAGTAACTAGAATTATTACTATTTAGTCAAACCTTAATGGGAATCGTCAGAATTTACATCAATTGAAAATTGGCATAGTAAGCTGATATCTCATAATAGAATATGTATGATATATTGTTAAATAGAATTGAAATTGCTTTCAGTTTATTACTCTAGATTATGTAAAGCATCATAATTAAAATTTTCATATTATTACAATGTTATAATGTCAGTTTGCAATGTTAGTTTTTAATTGGTAGTTTGCCTAGTTACATTATAGATAAAACTTATTTTAAAAATATAAAATCTTGTTAAACACAATCAAATTTTATCTTATTATACATAAGTCTTTGCAGGAGAGTTTTGTTTACTTGTAAAAATATTTAAGAAGTTGTAACATTTCTAATTTTCTATAATATAAAGTTTTAATGTCTGATTTATAACTTTTATATAACCTATGGTAATAAACTAAAAGTGTTTTTTACTTTTGGTTTAAAAGGAGATAAAACAAATCCTAATGCTTAATGATATGATATGAATTTGCAATGCCAGGTTTTAATTGATACTTTGTGTTATTACATTACAATTAACATTTATCAAAAAATACATGAAGAAATAAGATTAAATATCTTTAATTAAATATATACCTGCACAGATTAGAGCTGTATATCATAGTATATATAAAAAAGAAGTTTATTGATCTTATTTAATTTCATTTCACTTGATTTATGGATAATGGAGGCGTTGAAGTATAAATGATAACTAGATAAGCATAGTAACCTCATATTTTAAAATAGTATTATTTATTATTAATATCAAATCATAAAAATTGGTTGTGATCAATTTTAAGAAAAATATAAATAAGTGAAGAGATAAATAAATATTGGAAAATGATTAAGTGAATCATAAAATAAATCACTTGAACAAAATCAGTATTATTATTTATTATGTGTTCATTTTTTTATTGCATTCACAATAACAACTTATTTATTACACAATTAAATATTTCATATTTAATTATGTTTATTGGAATATATTATTAAAGATCAAAATTGGAAAGCAATAAATATTTTATGCTGTTCTTCCATAAAATAGTAATCAGAAAGTAATAAATTCTTTATAAAATCTATATATCAAATTTTTTTAATATACATAAAAAGCCTTTTTCAGGACCTGATTTGGTGTTCTTTTCAAATGTTAATAATTTATTATGTTAACAAACTACTTCAGTCATAAAACAATCTAGTGTTCAATAATGAAATGAAAACAAAGAATAATAATATAAATCATGAAAAAAAATCAAAACAATATATAAATCCAGTAATTACAAAATAATTGACTATATCATAACTATAGAATAAATAAAATAAATTACATGCATTTTTTATAATTATATATTTGTCAATTTATATAATTTTCCATATATTTTTAATTAACAAATTATTAACCAAATTTATAGAAGTCATGTTCATACAATTATTTAAATTATTTTTAATATAGTATGTTTCATATATTTCTCTTCATTTTGGATCTTTGTTGTAATTTAAACATTTAATACTTTTGTTAGCATCTATTCTATGCCCATATTTCAAGTCAATTTATCATCTCTTCCATTAATTAAATTATTTTGTTTTTTTGCTTTTACCTCTAATTTTTTGCCAGTATGACCAAAGTAAATCATTTTACAATTTCACATGTAATTTTATGTACCATTCATTTTTTGTATTGTATATCATCTCTCAATCTATAATTACCTATTAATATATCAAGAGTTTTACTATTCAACTAGCCAATATTTATATTGTTCTCAATATAATTTGTGTTATATCTTAATGTATTATATATCTTAGGATAACATGAAAGTCTAATTCATTTCTTATTTGATACATTATTACCATTATCAATACCATTATTTTCTTCAGAAATTTTATCACCAACTTACTACAGATGTTTTAGAATTAAAAAATATATTTTTAATAGTTTTAGAATTATATCCATAATCTTTATATAATTTATCAAATTGATTATTTTGCCACTGAGCTACACTTTTATCTATGTTATATTTATCATTCCCATATTTAAAACATTTAATAACTGCTAATTTTTGAACCCATGCTTGCTGTGAATCTACATGAATATTTTTTTCTTAATTTATGTTCTTTAATAAAATGTTTTAGTTTTATTTTATTACCTTTACCTATATTAATTTCTATATTTAAATATTTAATTCTATGTTCAAATTCTACTTTTGTAAATTTAATATTAAATATAATATTATTAAATTCATTATAAATATTATTCATTGCTCTTTTATTGCCAATAATTAAAATACCAACAACATATCTAAAATAATGTATTATTTCTTGACTAATTACCCCTTTTTAATTACAACATTTTATAATTCATTAATAAATATTGATTAGATTAACCCATTAATTACATAACCCAAAACCCACCCCTCATGAATATACCAAAATTCATTATTTTATTAATAAAAAATTTAAGTAAATATATAAATAATATAAAAATAATAAATATTATTGAAGATGGTTTAAAATTAATACACAATAGTTTAAATATAATTATAAATTAGTGATCAGGTTAATATTTATAATTACCATTTATCAACATAGAGTTATATAAATAAACACCTTATATACATGCTTAACTTCAACCAAGAATGACAGATAGTAAATTTTAAATAATTTCGCAAGCGTCATTCATTTAAGCATAAGAAAGTAATTTAAAGTGACTGTTTAATATCTTCAAGCTCTCATCTCCAAACACTTAAGATTGGCCCATACTTAACCATTTGGGTTGATAAAATAGATGGATTCATTCTATCTTTTCATAAAGACTTTATCTTGGGTTTGAGAATGTGAGTATTTATTTAATTATAGTTTAAAATCTGTAAAACCATGTGTATTAGCCTGATCGCTAATTTATAATTACAATTTATCAACATAGCGCTATATAAATAAATACTTTATTATATATTTTAAATATAATAATGAATTTTGGTGTATTCATGATGGATGAGTTATGGATTGTGCAATTAGTGGGCTAATATCATCAATATTTATAAATTAATTAGAAAATGTTAATTAAAAAAGGGGTAATTAGTCAAAAAATAATACATTACTCTAGATATGTTGATGATATTTTAATTATTGGTAATAAAAGAGCAATGAATAATATTAATAATGAATTTAATATATATATATATATTGTGATGATCACACATACTGCGATCACACATATAGATATTTAACATTTAATAATATTAAATAAACAGAGCAAAACTCTCCATACAGTATTGCCACCTGTGCTAAACAGAGTAATCAATGGATGCCAGAAGGCTTGTGCATAAAATCCCTATCTAATGCCTACTCATCCAATATCCCCAGACTAGTTTCTGGCTTGTGGCCTTCATCAGTGAGGAGCTTTGGATCTGAGAGCACTGCATCTAGATCTTAGGATCTAATGCAACCCTCTAGCAACCACCTTTTATCTCTACTTAACTACAAAACTATGAGAATGAAATTGAAAACACAAAAAATATTTTCAATCTAAGCTCAATAGCTTTTATAGTAATATGGGTCTGAACTCAGTTCAGCACCCATACATTTTGGAGTCTTTCGCTTTTACAACCATAGCCACCACTATCCTATTAGGCAGGATTGGTGTTAAACCATTAAGCATCACATAATCACATTTCCTATACTAGCACATTAATTGTTGATAAACAGAGCAAAACTCTCCATACAGTATTGACACCTGTGCTAAACAGAGTAATCAATGGATGCCAGAATGTGATGGTTAATATTAAATAGTGTTTTTGAAAACACTAGCAAAAGAATTTAAATTTTATGATGAAGGAATGTTTTAATTAATAAAAAGAGAGGGAATTAGAATCGAAAAGATTCTTATCTTTTACCCTCCAAAGTCGACATTTTGAGAATGAAAAAAATAATAAAGTTAGAAATATTGAAATTGTATATTAATAAAATTAAGAGTGATAAAGAAATAGAAATGAAATACTAACTAAAATATGATTTTGAAGAAAAGGTAAAGTTTAAAGGGTTTAAATAAGAGTAAAATAGAAATTTAAAACATGACCAAAAGATAAGGATCTGGGTCATAAAAGTACACATTTGACGATAAAACAAAATGTGTGTATGGAGTGTGTATGAAGTGGGATGAAGACAGCAATAATTAATGCTTGTCAAAATAAAATAAAAAACATTTATTAAAAATCTGTTTAAGTAAAAGTAAGAAAATTGAAATAATAAGTAACTGTACATAGTGCTATGAGATTGGGTAAAAACAAATCTATATAAATGGCTGAAGGCACATTAAGAAAAGAAAGGTGGGAATAAGAGTGAAAACAAAGAATCGAAAGGACTGTGGAATTTTTTAATTAAAAATTATGATTAGAGTTGGAGACTTCTTGTCAAGAGGTTGGTGGAAAGACTACTCCGATAATAAGCAGCCATAGTTAACAAGATATGATTTCTAACATCGGTGCCTCATCAAGAATGGCCGGCTAAGGGCCACTGTAATCACTTGCTGATCCAGACTCACTGTGCTCTAATGGTTCCTGTCTAGATGTAACAACTGCCGATGTAGCACCTGCCAGAGAGTTCGTTTTGCATGGTCCTTGATGTCCTAAATGCAGAGGAGTTTCCACAAAGAAAATCTAACCTAAGATTGACTGTTCCCTGCTAAAGAAGTGGAGAAATTTCACATGGCAGTCAGCAAGACTTCAAATTAATTCAGAGACTTAATAACCTAGGTAAATATGTATACTACATTTTATATTCCCTGTGCATATACCTTTAATTTAGACAATGACCAAATTCTTACTTTAAATGATACAGACATTCTTTGACTTTTTTATATATACCCAGAATGATAATTTATAAATGTACAATCATTTATAGGATCTTTTTATTTTGTTTTACTCATAGCATTATAGCATATAATCTGTTTGTTTTTTATTGTGTGTAAATGATTTAAAATATTTCTTTTATTGTTTAATTTATTGTATTAAATATCATATTGATTTACATCTGTTTTGTCTCGTTCTTCACCACTCTAAAAAGTAATATAGTCTTAGGGTTTGGGGAAATAATTATTACTCATTTTGAGTACTGAATTAACATGTGAAGCTGGTGGTGCAGTATTTTGATCCCATTAAAATTTATAAATATCCAAGCACTGTAACTCTGTTAAATCTTACAGCAGTGGAGAGATAGTTGACCAGGAAAGATAACCTGGGGCTATACCCATATAGTTACAGGTTTGGTCAAGTACGGATATAGACTCATTTATATCCATATGTTCTCTCTGCTTGTGATAGCGGAAGGTGGACGATCTTGAATTTTAAGAATTCCCCATTATATATATAAATAAAAGGGAAGTTAAGCTTTTGATCGGCATGTTTCCATTACATTTTGGGGGCCAGTGCCAGGATTTCTATTGCTGTGCAATTAGTGATTACGTGTTGAATTAATTTTATAAGATAATGTAAATATTTTCTAAAATAAAATAAAAAATGTGTTTTCAAAATATATGAAATTAGTGTCGTAAGTTAGAGTGGTGAGAAGCGAAGATGAAGGGGATACATTTTTTTTTACTTCATAATACTTTATATATGTGTTTCGATGTCAAATGTGTACAAAGGATAGAAAGAATGGGTGATTTATTTTTTTATTAAGAAAGTTTTGAAATGCGTAATTACATATATAATCTAAGACAAGAAGTATTCAGACAAATTGTAACGAACAAAGAATTGATTATCTAGATGTAATTGTTGTAACGAAAAATAAAGTAGTTAAGTTAAAAAGAATAAAACAGTTTCAGTAAGGTTGTAATTATAAATGATAAATAATTAAAATAATCGCAGAACTAAGTTAAGTGAAGAAATATATATGTAGAACTCTAGGATAATCGCATATATAAGTGAAGTTGAAGAGATATATATGTGTGATGTAATAATAACATATCTCAGTTAAGCTGAAAATAAAATTATAAATGATAAATAATAAAATAGTCACATATCTTAGTTAAGTTGAGGAAAATATATATGTCTGATTTTAAAAATAATTGTGAGGATAACTTGATCAATAAATTACTAACATAGCCTGTACAATGAAGTATATCTGTTAAATGGAAGGAAATATATATGTATAATTTTTAAAATATTAAAGTGATCAATAAAGTACAAACATAGTGTGTGTATCTGATTTTAAAAATAATCGTGAGGATAACTTGATCAATAAATTACTAACATAGCCTGTACAAAGAAGTATATCTGTTAAATGGAAGGAAATATATATGTATGATTTTTAAAATAGTAAAGTGATCAATAAAGTACAAACATAGTGTGTGTAATGAAGGAGGTTAGTACGTTAAAGAATTATATATGTGTATGATTTTTTAAAACAGCCGTAAGCTTAAAGTGATCGAAAATTATAAATGTAATATTAGAAAATATATATCAGAAATGCGTACTGTTGAAAATACAGTCAAATAGAATGAATCTATTTATATATATCGTTAACAGAGAGGAATAAAGTATAGTATTTAAGTTAAATTTAAAAAAATATATAAGTGCGTCATTTAGTTAAGTATGGTGAGTAAGAGTTTACATAAGTAGGGGAAATATAGGACAATCATTAAGGTGGGACAGGCAGTCAAATGAATCTAGGGTAGGGAGACAAGATGGTGAACCAGAGTGCTGATGTTTGGATTGGCTAGCGGTCTAAATGTTAACTAACAGATAACAAAGAAACTAAACAGCTAACCAAAGTAAAGAGCAAATAGTCAGTAAAAAGAATTTTTCATATAATTATATCCAGAAGAGCTTAGTAAGATAATAATAACAAACACAGATCAAGGGTAGAATAAATTGATATCTATGCATACAAGGTCCCAAGCTAAAATGGATCTTCAAGAAAAAGAAGTAAGATAAGGGAATGAAGATAAGGAGATGAAAGTAAAGAATAAAATAAACTATAGTGATATCATGGATATGCTAAGGCAAATGAGGATTGAGAAACAGCAATTCATGAATGAATACATGGACAGAGAAGGAAGAAGGATGGAAGAATGGCAGATAAAGATAGAAATGGCCAACCAGAAAAGAATTACTGAAGCTGTAGAAGAAATTACAAATGGCTTCATCCAGCAATCAGAGGCAAAGATCACAGGAAATAGACATGCCAGGGAAATTAAGTGGGGTGAACAAAAGGGTATGGAGCCATATGTATATGATGAAATTAGAAAGGGCCGAGAGTATAGATAGATAGTCAGCAGAGTTTGATCTGAGGGTAGACATAGGGTGGCCAGAAAGGGAAATAAGAAAGTTAGATAAAGAAGTGGAAGTGATAAAAGTAGAAGAGAATAGGATGCTGATGAGCATGCAGTGGGATATAAGCCAGATAGTCAAGGCAATAGAAAGTTTAAATGCAAAATTTGAAGGGAGGTTCAGTAGGTCAGACAATAACAGCACTGATACCGAAATAAAGAGCATAGGACCAAGAACCAATAGAGAATGTATAGATATGGGCTCTGGAAATCACATAGATTATCCCATTGGCTTTCACCAATTTCTAAAAATACAAGTTTTTGCTGGAAACCCTGGAGAAAGCCCTATGGAGCACTTGGGAAGCCTCGAGCAGTATTTCAAGTTTAGCCAAATGAATGAGGAGGTTAAGATAGCGGTTGCCTGCAGTCACTTGCAGGGAAAATCTCAAGTCTGATGGAACTCACTGTTCCAGAAACCACCACATTTGCAGGGTATCACAAGGCTTTGAGGACCAGATATTGGAGTGAGGAACTCCAAGAAGATATGCTGCATCGGATAACACAGGAGAAATGGAGACCAGAGGAATCATTTACAACATTCTTTCGCCATCAAGTAGCCAAGTTACTGATGATGACCGCAAACCCATTATCTGATATGCAAATACTCCAAATAACTAGGCATGGGTTCCCAAAAGAGATAGAGCAGACACTAATCAGTACAGAGAGGAAGACGGTGGATCATGTGGCCAAGTTGCTAAGTGCATTGGATACCACCAGGGCCGACCAGGAGGATGGATGTAAACCTAGACCACCTCCAAAAGAATCACTTACAATAAAAAATTGATGGGATCCTAGTGAAGGACAATGGAAAGAAAACTGGAGATATTCTACAGAGTGGAACCCAAGGAGGTAGGAAAATGGACAACAAAGATTGGAGACAAAATGGAAGCATCCATATGACAGGACTGAAGATCAAGAACTTAGGGATCAAAATCCGCATCTTAGAGGAGACAGATGTGATGTCAATAGAGAAAAACAATCACCAGATAAAACCTAAGTACAATCACCAATAAAAGAAGGATTCACTGATACCAGATTGGAAATGGAATTGGACCACAAGTAATGGAAAATGGACATGAAATTAGGAAATATTGATCAAGATAATATAAAGGAATGATGAGCCAGTAAATGGCCAAACAGTATAAAGAACTTTATCCAAACTAAAAAAAACATATGATAGATAGTAGTGTGAGATTGTAGATAGAGGCTGAAGGTGTGTAGGTATAGATATTTGTAGGTGGATCTTAGCAGTATATGGTGAGCCTTCTCTGTTATGATTTCATGTGTGAGTTCTGCAGTCACCAGGTCTTATTGGATGCAGAAGACAGGAATAGAGATCCCTTTCTCATAATGACTCACTGGATTAAGATTTCCAGTTATATATTTGACAAATATCGTGAGTCAATGGATTAGAAACCAATGTATGGGGAAAGAACCCCTTTATAAAAATATGAGCTATCAGTAAAATATTCTGAGCTCATATATGCGCTGGATGAAAAGATGCCAGCCTCCCAACCCACCTCAGGGTAGTGACCAGTGTTGTCACTCGGAGGGTTATCGTTTGTAAAATGTGAGGTATGAACAGGTTTAATCAGGTCACAGAGATATTCCGTGGACTCGAAACTGTCTATATAAGTAGGAGGCAGAAAGAAAACTCATGTAGTGTTTATAACAAGATTAAATCGGTTTAGTAATACTGGTAGGGTTGTCAGAGTAGGAATGTAAGTTGCCTAGTCGCCTCTCTAAGAATAATCTCATCACTAAATCATATTAGGAGTGCATGGATATAAAAGGGTTCTAACAGTAGTTAGGAGCATCTAGCTTTCAATGCATTAAATTAAAATGTTTTGGAAAAAATTCAAAGGGGGAATGGTGTAATGTGATGATCGCACATACTGCGATCACACATATAGATATTTAACATTTAAATAATATTAAATAGTGTGTTTGAAAACACTAGCAAAAGAATTTAAATTTTATGATGAAGGAATGTTTTAATTAATAAAAAGAGAGGGAATTAGAATCGAAAAGATTCTTATCTTTTACCCTCCAAAGTCGAGATTTTGAGAATAAAAAAATAATAAGTAAAGTTAGAAATATTGAAATTGTATATTAATAAAATTAAGAATCATAAAGAAATAGAAATGAAATACAAACTAAAATATGATTTTGAAAAAAAGGTAAAGTTTAAAGGGTTTAAATAAGAGTAAAATAGAAATTTAAAATATGACCAAAAGATAAGGATCTGGGTCATAAAAGTACACATTTGACGATAAAACAAAATGCGTGTATGGAGTATGTATGAAGTGGGATGAAGACAGCAATAATTAATGCTTGTCAAAATAAAATAAAAAACATTTATTAAAAATCTGTTTAAGTAAAAGTAAGAAAATTGAAATAATAAGTAACTGTACATAGTGCTACGAGATTGGGTAAAAACAAATCTATATAAATAGCCAAAGGTGCATTAAGAAAAGAAAGGTGGGAATAAGAGTGATAACAAAGGATCAGAAGGACAAAGGACTGTGGAATTTGTTAATTAAAAATTATGATTAGAGTTGGAGACTTCTTGTCGAGAGGTTGGTGGAAAGACTGCTCCAATAATAAGCAGCCATAGTTAACAAGATATGATTTCTAACATCGGTGCCTCATCAAGAATGGCTGGCTAAGAGCCATCATGATCGCTTGCTGATCCAGACTCACTGTGCTCTAATGGTTCCTGTCTAGACATAACAACTGCCAATGTAGCACCTGCCAGAGAGTTCGTTTTGCATGGTCCTTGATGTCCTAAATGCAGAGGAGTTTCCACAAAGAAAATCTAACCTAAGATTGACTGTTCCCTGCTAAAGAAGTGGAGAAATTTCACATGGTGGTCAGCAAGACTTCAAATTAATTCAGAGACTTAATAACCTAGGTAAATATGTATACTACATTTTATATTCCCTGTGCACATACCTTTAATTTAGACAATGGCCAAATTCTTACTTTGAATGATACAGACAGTCTTTAACGTTTTTATATATATCCGGAATGACGATTTATAAATGTACAATCATTTATAGGATCTTTTTATTTTGTTTTACTCAAAGCATTATAGCATATAATCTGTTTGTTTTATTGTGTGTAAATGATTTAAAATATTTCTTTTATTGTTTAATTTATTGTATTAAATATCATATTGATTTAAATCTGTTTTGTCTCGTTTTTCGCCACTCCAAAAAGTAATATAGTCTTAGGGTTTGGGGAAATAATTATTATTCATTTTGAGTACTGAATTAACACATTAAGGTGGTGGTGCAGTATTTTGATCCCATTAAAATTTATAAATATCCAAGTGCTGTAACTCTGTTAAATCTTACAGCAGTTGAGAGATAGTTGACTGGGAAAGATAACCTGGGGCTATACCCATATAGTTATAGGTTCAGTCAAGTACAGTTATAAACTCATTTATGTCGGTATATTTTCTCAGCTTTCGGTAGCGGAAGGTGGACGATCTTGAATTTTAAAAATTCCCCATTATATATATAAATAAAAGGGAAGTTAAGCTTTCGATTGGCATGTTTCCATTACAATATATATATATATATATATATATATATATATATATATATATATATATATATATATATATATATAATATTAAATTTACAAAAGTAGAATTTCAACATAAAATTAAATATTTAGATATAGAAATTAATATAGATAAAGATAATAAAATTAAGTTAAAACATTTTATTTATCATCATCAACCATTACCAATCTACTGCAGGATGAAGGTCTCTCCAAAGTCAAACCATCTTCTTTGATCTTTAGCTTTTCTTCTCTACATCACTCCTGCACCCTTTCTTATTTCGTCCATCCATCTCACATGTGATCTCTTTCTGAGTCCTCTATAATCTCTTAGGATTCGGTTTAAGTTGTCAATTGTCCATATATTATCATCTCTTTTAGCAATGTATCCATGCCAACTCCACTTCAGTCTAATTTTGTCAATACAGTTAAAAACATCTGTTTGTTCTCCTATCCATATATTGTGTTGTTGATCTATTCTTGTTATTCCTGACATGTATATCTACATACTTCTTTAAGTGATCTGAAGTCTCTGTATTGCTTTTCTATTAAGTGTTCAAGTCTCAGATCCATAAGTAAAAACTGGTAAAACACATTTATTAAATCTTTTCTTTTCAAACACATAGGGATATTTCCTTTTATTATCAAGTTATTTCTACCAAAAGCACTCAAAACAAGTTTAATTCTATGATTAATTTCATCCATTACGTTTCCATCTGTATTAATAATCTGACTAAGATATTTGTAGTTTTTAACTTATTCTAACTCATCATAATCAATCATTATTTTTATATTTTGAGAAAATTCATTGAACATTACTTTAGTTTTTTTAACATTTATCTTTAGTCCTACTTTAATCTGATAACTCCTGCAACATTTTCTGCAACTCTAAAGTGTTATGTGCAAAAACAACTACATCATCTTCAAAATCAAAATAAGGTAAATAATCTCCATTTACTTTTCACTCCTTCAGATTCCCATTTTAACCCACAAAATACTTCTTACATCACTGTTGTAAAAAGTTTTTGAAATATGGCATCATCCTGTTTTACATTCTTCTCAATGTTAACTTTCCTAGTTTCATTATGTGATCTAACTGTTGCTGTTGCATTTTTATAGATATTCTTTAAAATATGACAATATCCTGGATCTATACCTTGATGATCCAATGCTTTAATCACTGAAGAAATGTTTATACAATTAAATACCTTTTCATAATATACAAATCCAAAGCATAGTGGCAACTCATATTCATTTATCCTTTTTATATCTTCTCTCAATACCTGGATATGATCTACTGTACTAAAACCACTTTTAAATCCAGCTTGTTCTTTTGGTTGGTGAAACATTTTATTAAAGAACATAAATTTAAAAAAATTATTTATGTAGATTCACAACAATCATTGGTGCAAAAATTTGTAGTTCTTCAAAATTTTAAATATAGGAATGATAAATATATAGCTCAGTTACAAAAAAATCAATTTATTAAATTACATAAAGATTAACATCACTTGATGACCATTTGTTATGCTTGCTCTTAACTGTTATTAAAATAGGCAAAACACTCTATACATATCGCCACTCAGTGCAAGCCAGAGTAATCAATGGTTGCCAGAAGGCCTGTGCATAAAATCCTTATCTAGTGCCCACTCATCCAATATCCCCAGACTAGTTTCTGGTTTATGGCCTTTGTCAGTGAGGAGCCTTGGATCTCAGAGCACTGCAGCTAGATCTTAGGGTCTAATGCAACCCTCCAGCAGCCACCTTTTATCTCTACTTAACTACAAAACTATGAGACCTAAATTGAAAACACTATAATATTTTCAATTCAAGATCAGTTTATATAATCATATAGGTTTGAACTCAGTTCAGTACCTATACATTTTGGTATCTTTGGTTAATTATTAAGAGCTTGCTGATCTTATCCAATTAATAAAATCTTAATAGATTTCATTCTAACATTAGTCAGAATATACTGCCTTAATCATCATTAAATTTTTTTGAGGAGGATCATAAATTTTATTAACTATTATAACTTAATATCTATCTTTATCTTGGACAATTGCCAATAATAATTTTATATAGTTTAATTATTATAAAATGAATTTTAATAATTGATTGACTGGAGATTTAAAATAGATGTATAGGATTAGTTGATAGTGATTTCAGTAAATATCTAATAGGAACCTACTGTATATTTAATATAATGATATGATTGGATATTATAAAATGTAAGATTATCTAATAAATATCTTGATAATAAGTTTTTGTAGAGGGTTTCATTTTAATACATAATGTACACTATTGATATAAAGTAGAATATAGATACATTATTAATATTATATGACATTTTATTAAACTGAATAGCAAGCTGAGTAATGGGTTTATTTTGTTAAACACTATAGATATTATAGATTTATAAAACATTTTCTAAATGTTATCATAACCATTTAGAAACTAGTTTACTAGATAGGGAATATTATTAAATTTTAATGTAAATTTGCAGAACTATATGTAATATTTGATTATTAAAAATATATCAAAACTTAGTTATTTATTGATTTGAACTTTGTTTCATTCAATTATAAATTAAATAGATATCTTAGGCATATATCATTGTTTTGGGTAATGATATATGATTTTACTCCTTATTGTAGTTTATTTTGGGATAGTGAATAGATTTGGTGATATCTAAGGTGATGATCTTGTTTGCTTTCTTCTGTTTTAAATACTATCTGAATAAATTAGGTTTCAATAAAGATTATAATTAATATTTTGTCTTAATGTAGTAAATAATTATGTATCAAAAATATTGTTATTGCCTAGTATGGCCAATGACTGAGCTAGATAATTTTACACAGGTCATAACAGTTACTATATTTAAACCATAAGAATATTTTTTCATTATCTTTTATTTTCATATTGTGTCAGTAATAAATGGTTGTATAAAAAAAACCTGTAGGGCAATTTCTTTTGCTTTATTGTAAATGCTGACCAAACCAATACAGAGAGAGGGTGGGATAGTAGATCGATTATTATTGTTACAAAATATCTATCCAATGCTGACCAGTTATGATCATATACAGTTGGCAATTGTTACAAAATACCACGTCAATTTTAGGGCTGTTACAAAATGACAATTCGCATTTAGGCTAGATTTATATTATTATGAATGATGTGTCAATTCTGAGACATACTAAAGTTTTTTATTCTTATCCCATATTCTAATCATTTTTATTCTGTTATAAAATAGCGACCAATGACAGGGATATATTTTATTCAGATTATGTTATTTCCCAGTGTCATTATTTTTATTCCATTGGAATATATATATATGCTACACACTATTGTAACTATTTAGAAAATCTGATTTATAGTGAAACCCTAAGAATAAGTGAAACTCTCTCAACCCCCACCTCTCTCTTTATAGATATATGTAATTATGATTAGATATTATTGATTTATAATAACATTATTAAAACTATTGAAAAATAAAATATATACGGCATAATAAAATAATTCAAATAAGTAATGCTTCAATAATAAAACCAAAATTTAATAAAGTATTTTAAATTAAATAAGGGTTTAAATTGGAAGATAATTGAATGAACTGTGTTTTAAATTAGTATTTAATTCAATAATTGTGTATGAAACTGAAAATATGTAAAAATAATTAAATTATAAACAGTCCTCAAATTATTGTGTCTGTGTTAGAATTTGTATATATCTACAGCTACAATTAATACTATATAGTCATTTAAAAAAGATTCATTTTTGGCATCTAAATGGCTGATAATGATTGGTTAATGTTTCCAATTTTTCAATATAATTTGTATGCAGTTAAAATGGTGTAAGAATCTTCTACCTTCAAAAGCTTAAACAAATGTAGATAGTACACAACCTATTTCTATTAGTCAGAATTTTAAAATGATTCCTTAAATCTTTTTAACTAAACAGAAAACATGACAGACATTTACTTTAGGAAATAATAATGTTATGTTGCTATTTTTCGCTAGATGAAAATCATCTATCGCCACTATTGATTAATTAAATTAATCCAAACATTATTCATTTTGTTTTATGATATGACATAAATGATGACATTGTTTTATTATTGATGAAGTGACTTATGACTGTTAGCAGCATTATTTCCTTTTTTAAAAAAAACTTTTATTTTTGTTGCATATAATATTTTTTGAAAATTCCATGACCTTCAATAATTCTTGTCTGACTTTTCATCTATCATAAAACAAGAATTTATATTGGACATTGCTTTAAAAATTAAATGCTAAATAAATTTTATTAAGAAGGTGGCAAACAAAGCAACAGCCAATGTTCAATTAATTAAAGCTTGTTTCTATGATAATGATATTTACAGACTTATTAAGTTTTTAGTCATGGGCCAATATTTATAAAAACAATTTGGAATTTCATGATAGACTTTATGGTTTGTGAATAAAATTGTGACTGATTTCAAATGGGATCATTTTGTTACTAACTGATGAATTATTTATCAAAAAGCCAGTCACTTTACCATACATTTTTATAACAAATAATATATATAATAAATAGATTATTATATCAATATATGTAAATAAATCTAGAGAATTATCTGCAATCATCACACAATTAAATTAAATTAAATACCTTTTCATAATATACAAATCCAAAGCATAGTGGCAACTCATATTCATTTATCCTTTTTATAACTTCTCTCAATGCCTGGATATGATCTACTGTACTAAAACCACTTTTAAATCCAACTTGTTCTCTTGGTTGGTAGAAATGCAATGTTCCCTGTAAATGAGTTGTAATTATCTTGGTAAACATATTGTATAAAACTGATAAAGGTTAATAGATCTGTAATTTCTAATATCTTCTTTATCACCTTTTTAAAATATTAATATTGCATTGTTTCAATCATCTGGTACATTTTTATCATTTAGACATTTGGTATATAACTTTGCTAAAAAAAATCTATTTTTTCACCTGCTTCTTTTAATATATCACTTATAATTCCATCATTACCTGGAGCCTTTCCTTTCATCATAAATTTAATTGCATGTCTCACATCTTCATTTAAAATCCTGGGCAATTCAGAAGATATAATAAATATAGGAGATACATATTTTTTATTACTATATAATTCTTGATAAAAGTCTTCTACCCATTTCATGATGTCATCTCTCTTTTCAGTAATAATACCATCTTTTTTTTTATTGCAGATATAAATTTTTTACCAATATCAAAATGTTGTTTTACACTCTTGAGACTTTTATTCTTTTCTATTCAGCTTTTTTTGTTAGTTCATAGTCTTTCTTATATCATTTTCAACTCTTTTCCACACCATTTTACAAAATTCAAGATATTCAATCCTTTTTAATGTGTTATTTGTGTATATCTTCATATTCCTTCTTTTCTCTATAAATTCTCTAGTCTCAGTAGAAATTTTATTGGCCAATTGCTGCTTTTTTCTACCACCTACCTTTGTTGAAGTTTTTTAAAGTGTATCAGTTATTTTCACTTTAATTTCATTCGAATCTGAATCATGTTCAAAATCTTTTAATACTTGAAACTTATTTGTAAGTTCTAATTTAAATTCATTAGAATGTTTTCAAAGATTAGGAATATCAACTGTAAATATTGTTTTTTTAATAATTTTTGTCTCTCTAGTTTTGTTTTAACACATATCTTATATCTTACTAATAGATGATCACTTCCTATGTTAAATTTATTAAGAACATTACAATCTTAAAATATGTATTTTCTGTTAGACAAAATATAATCTAATTCTGCTGTACCTTTATTTGGATGCTTCCATATTCATTTCCTTTTAACATTTTTTTAAAGAAAAGAATTCATAATATAATGTTTTTCTTTTTCTGCAAACTCCACAAGTCTTTGTCTTCTATCATTTCTATTGCCATAACCAAAATTACATACAGCACTTTCATCTTTCATTTGTTTACCAGTTCTAATATTAATTGCTTATATGACAATTTTAAAATGTTGTTTACTTTGATCAAAAGCCTTTTGTACATCCATATAAAAATCTTCTACTACTTCATCACCGTGAGAACTTGTTGGGGTGTAAACCTAAATTATTTGCATTTGGTATCTGCTATTGAGTTGTATAATTAATCTTGTCACTCTGTCTGATACAACATCAATCTCCAGAATGTTGTTCTGCCACTTTTTATTTATAATGAATTTTATTCCACTTGTATTTCCAATATTTATGCTTTTTATAATAGAGTGTATGTTCACTTTTTAAATCAATTGTCTCTTCACCTTTTCTTTTAACTTCACAAAGTCCGATAATGGCCCATTTAATATAAGACAATTCTTCTTTTAATTCGTGCAATATTCCTTTACTTGAAAGTGATCTGCAGTTGTAAGTACCTAAATATAAAGTCGTCATCAAATGGCAGCCTGGGTCCATAATGAGGAGATTCTTAGCACCCTCCATCTTCAGACATCAACTGCTACCTTGGTTGGTGACTTTACAGCCTCCTGGGAATAAGGGCCATGATTTATTTTTGTCTGTCATGATCGTATATATGTATTGGGGAAATGTTTATCATTTACACATACATTCATTATGCCTCATTAGGCAAATGAGAAAAAAGACCATGGTGTTTTTTGATCTTAAACTCCATACGTTTAGATAAATAAACGACAAGTTATTTATTATACATGTTTATCTATGTATGTGCTTATTTGAATTATTGTGAATTTGAAATCACATATATTTCAAAATAATATTGTTATTAAAGATATGTAAAAATATAAAATATAATAATCTCTTTGTTAAAAAAATGTATTTTATTTAAAAAAAAGGAAAAGGTAACATTACAATATTATTTAAAAAAAATTTTTTTTAAATTTATAAGAAGATATTTCTTCCGTGACACCGGTTTGCACTTAAATGAATTCTAGACAAATGAAATAATAATTGTCTTTTAAATAAAAAAGGTAAATTTGAGATGGACTTTAGTTATTGTTTCTAAGTGATGACCTAAAGATTAATCAGTAAACAAATGACATTATTTGCCATGGTAAAATTTTAGGAGATACTCTATAAAAATATCTCTGTTACTTTTTCATGTATTGCATTTTTGCAGTAGAATAAAATTTCAAAATATAATATATATTTTTTTTAAAAAACATTTAATATTACTAACATGATGAAAGGCAGAGGAGGGCATTGCTTTACTTCAGAGGATAAATTTTGTCTCTTGTGAGGTACCTATTTAAACAACTACAGAAATGGAATTTTATTTAACCGCATTTTAAAAGAAAGGTTATAAAATACTTTTAAATTTAATCATGTGAATTAATGTATATATATATATGTCTATTCGTGTGCCAAGAAACCAATAATTTATTAAAGACAATAATAGTAAATAACTTACTAAGCATTATAATTTGATGAATTACCATTTAATTGTTTTGAAAAAAAAAAAAAATGTTACTCAATGTCAAGTATAATGCAAATATTGCAAGAAATCATTAAGGATTTATGTCTTAAATAACCTTAGGATATTTTAAAAGAAACAAGCACTTGAGAATTATCGTACTTTAAAATGTTGTCATTCCAATGATTTTTTGTTGCTTTTCTTTGTGTAAACTTAAGAAAAAAAACAACTTAAAGTCTGTGAAACTTTTTTTGTGTAAAAATATTGACTAGCATCCAGACAAGTTGTATGCATTATTTATATAATTATTATTTGTATTATTATTGCTGACGTTCTTTAAAGGTCATTTAATGTACATACGTCTGAAACAAAACATATAGATATATAATTAACCAAAAGAAACATTTACTAACTAACTCTACATTTATATTTAAACAATCATAATAAATTTTTATTTCATTATTTGTTTTTGTTTGTTATAAATGATCAGCAGGAAAACTGAAAAAAAATTACCATTTACTTTTATATGTTATGTATATTGTACCCTTACTACAAACGATGAAATCCTAGCTCAGCCTTCACATTTATAATATAACTTATGTTAATATAAATGGTTTAATAATTTATGAAAACACGGAGACATGTTTCAAAGCACCAGTAAAATACATACATATTTTTTAACATTAAGAATACACCAGCAGGTATATACCCAATGGCATAGGAATATCACTTCACACTACTTCTTTATATTATTAATGATAGTCCCCATGACTCACACTTAAGAAAATAAATTATATTTAACATTAACATTTATTAAATTAAATTAAACTAGAAAACTATTTTATATTCCTTTATTTAATAAAATAATTCTAACTCTCCTTGAATAATATTTTATAACACAATTACAATCTCAGATTATTATTATTGTTTTTGAAATAAATAAATTAATTGATATAACTACACACACATCTAGCTATATAAAATAATAATCCAGAAAACAACTATATTCCATAATTGTTTCCTATTAAACTCATTAATTAATTTACTTATAAGCTAATCTAAAACTAAATTAAAATTATTAATTAATAATAATAATAATAATAATAATAATAATAATAATAATAATAATAATAATAATAATAATAATAATAATAATAATAATAATAATAATAATAATAATAATAATAATAATAATAATAATAATAATAATAATAATAATAATAATAATAATAAATCTTTATTATCATAAATAAAATTTAAATCACCTCATATATTATATCTAACCATTTTTACTTTTAATATGGCATTTTAAACATCAACCTTCACTATAACCATTGAGTAAGATAAATAAAATTTGCATTATTCAATTTTTATATCCAAGATAAAATATCTTTCATGATAACAATATTCCTTATTTTATTTAGATTATGTGTAATAATACCCAAATATATTAAATGATTATAAAGCAAGTGTGTAGTTAGGATGATGCATAATAACTTGGACACAATAAGAAACGAAACTATAGACACTTGGTTAATTATAAAACAACATTGACAATTTATTATAACAACAATATAAAAGTGTAAAATTTATAGTTATATTAAAAAATATTAAAACATTTTAAAATTTAAAAAAAAAAATAACAATAAAAAATGTATATACAAGAAGTAGATAATTTAAACTTCAAAATTATTTACTATTACAAAAAATAGTATTTTTCACATTAAACTTAATACTGTTAAGTCATTCTATCATATATTTCTATACTACGTATATTAATAATGTAAATAACTTATATGTTATGTTTTACGTTTTATGGGAAAATATTCTAATTTATCTAATAAAATATTTCATAAATAAATAACTTCATTGTAACTGTATAACTTGTTATATATTCTATGTTTATTTTTATTTATAAAATAAACATATAATTATTTCAATAGTAAATTAGATATAGTATTTATTTATATCATTTCTAATAATATACATCATAATCAGGCTTTATTTTTCAGTATTAAATTTCATATCACTCTCATATACACTCTGTAATTTGATCTCTAAAAATTTTGGAATATAATAAAAACATTCGTCAAATCTTTATTTAAAAACACTCTTTAATATTTTATTTATTCAATATTTATCTATTCTTGCATTAACTAAATTCTTGACATCACTTAATAGTCTAGCTATTTTTCTTTACTCAATTTTACAATTATCAACTACAATTTATGAACCAGTGTGATAACAGTGATTAAAACAAAGAGATTTACACATTCTAGAACTATGAGAAATAATGATAGCATGGATACTTAACTTAAAGCCACATGTTTTTGTGACTATCTTAATTTTAATCTTGGCTTTTCTTTAAACTCTTACAAATTTACAAAAAAAATGCTGTTGTCCATGTACCACAAAACATACAGACTTATTTTAATTATATTCTACTGAATATTAAATATATCCCTATCACTACAGGAATTTCTAATAACATCTTTTCTGAATCATTAATTGTTTATCAAAACACTGTGTATGAATCTACAAAACATTGTAAATAAATAATATACATCTTTTCATAAAATAATATCCAAACTTCTAAAGATTGCATAGCTTAAGCACCAAGAAGATAAAATAAGACAATTCACATTATTTATGATATACAACTTATAGTAAGTACATTCATTTATTTTTTTGTAACTTGTTCAGAGAATAATTATTTATACAGTATATAATAATATACAGATTATAATAACTATATTCATCCTCTTTGTAAATTATCATCACATGTATATAAACATAACAAAGATATTTATTTTCCCTGAATTTTTGTTTGCATTATTAAATACCAATGTTATATTTTAAATATAATAAATGAAAGTTACCTTAATTAAACATTACTATAATTATCATTGGTAATCCTATAGTTGACATAATCTCTTGATGTTATAAAATCATTATAAATAAAAATAATAAAAATTCTAATTTTTTTATATATCAAATATATAATTCTAAAATTTTAAGTCTTAAAACTACTACATATTAAAAATAATTATAAATATTAATATTAACTTTAAACTATATTATATTTCAAAAACTAAGAGAAAAGAAAGCTTTCATACCTTGAAGTAAAACATTGGGGAAGAGTTAGTCTCTAACTTGAACAAACATGTTTACCTCTTTCTCCCCTCCATGCTATGTCACAGTTCTTCGCAGCATAATTACAAAGCTCAAAAAAAATCCTAGAAAAAAATTATCAATAACAAATAAAAAGTTATTGTGATAAAAGATCATTCTTCCTATCTTATTGACAAAAACAAATTACTCCAAGTTATTAAATTGTCATTTATTATTTAATGAGGCATTTATCAAACTTTAAAAGTTTTTTTTTTCAGTCACCATTCAACTAAGCACTGCTAAATTATCTAGCTGTAGAAAGTTCTCCAATTCATTCATATTTAATTCCAATAATGTTGATAGTAGATTTATCAATTCTTATAGTTTTTAAAATTATTTACACTTAGCACTTTAATAACTTTAGTAATAGTAGTTAAAAACATAAAAATTTAAAGTTCTTTTGCTGGATAATTCACATTCATTATACTAAAATAATCATGAATTATTACATAAACTGAATAGCAGTTAGTGGATACATAAAAAAATTAGCATTATTTTTTTTTAAATTAATAATACTCTGTTAAAGTCTGTCATAAATTTAAAATAGGAAAATATAAATTGCTATGCTGAATAAAAGTCTGATTATATTATTGCTGCTTGATAAAAATTAATAAAAAAATGTTTTCTATCACTCAACATACAAACATGAATAAATATAAATTTATGTATCCTTTGAGCAAAATGGTTTGATATTCGGCAAAGTTTTTTAACTAATGGCATTTTTCTTGCTAAAATATATTTTTTTCCTTAAATTATCATAGCTTCTTAATTTGGATGCGGAAGATTTTAATTTTTTTATTCCATATTAATATAAATGTTTAAACTTTTTAAAATATTCTCCACAGATTTATAAGTTACTTTCACTACTTTTAAAAAACAAAATAATAAATTAAAAATAAATTTAAATTAAAAATTTAAAAATTATAAGGAATACAAGTTTATTCCTTGATTTTTTCCTAAAAATTTTCTTGATTTCTTTTTTCACCTCTTCCCCTCTGCTCCCTATTTATAGAAATAATCTACCCATACAGGATTTGTCAATTAATTCAGACACTTGCTAAAAATTTAAATATGAATTACTTCTGTATAGCCTCTTAAAATAATTTAATAATAAATATTATTAAATAATATATTTTTAAGATTCACTTTGATACAATATTTAAATACATCTTTTAATAAAACAAAAAAACACTTTTTTTTACAATCTAAATTTGGAAATATAAATATTTAGTATTTATGTTACTATAATAGTCTTTTATACTCTTAAAAAACTGATGCAATAAAATTAAAAAATGCAACATTTAATTTTCACCAGTAATAAATCAACTTTAAGGACAAGGAAATAAAATTCAATAATTGTCACATAAATGTGTATACACACATGTTAACAAACATTTCATTTTGCATTTATTATATCATTATTAAATAATTAAATAAATAATTAAATAGCAATTTTAAATTAAACTGTTAATAATTACAAAACTATTAACATTAATTACTAGACTATGGTTTTAATATTATATTATATGATTTTAATAATTATAACTTTTATCTTAAAATGAAATAGCATTTTATATGCCAACTATATTACTTAAATTAAATTATACTGCTTTACAGTAACCCAGCTTAATTTTAATACTGAAAACAGTGTTTCTTAATCATTTAACATATTAAATAATATGTTATAACTAACTATGGTTTAAAATTTAAAATTTCTATAAAATGGACTATTATTTGCATGTATAGAGTAATGTAGCAAAATAAAAAGGATACAATATATACATTATCCATTGGAGACAATAAATAAATACATATTTTTTGTGGTTCAAGGTACTTAATGTCAAACAAATAGAATATTTTATAATACATTAATTTAACTATTAAAGCAGATTATTTAATGTCTCATTACTTATTTTTTAAATAAAATTGATTATTATTAAATTTGTCTCAATAGTCTTAGTTGATTTGTTAGATATATGATATTATAATTAGAAGTCTCCTGCAATTACAGATATTTAAAATTTAATCAGTGAAAGAATGCAGATTTTATTACATTGTTAGAATTTAGTAACTATTAAAAGTGAACCTAATGTTTTCAAAGACATCAATTGGTTTTATTCAAACATAAAACTGAATCAATAAATTATTGATATAAATTTTATAAGCTCATCAAGCCTAAATAATTTTATTCATTCTTTAATACTAATATATATTTTGGTGCATAATAATAAAGTGGTTATCTTATGTAAGAATATCAATATAGATTATTAGTTAATGTATCTGTTATAAATTTTCAAATACATTATTTTATATTGTGTAGTACAATTGTCAACCAGTTAGGTTGATATTTATTTAATGTATAAATAGTATTAATAAATTTTAACTTTATTTCAAAGTAGATTTTGGATTACTTCATTAATAGAATTTAAATAAAATCATTACTTAAATTTATTATATATATATATATATATATATATAGTCAATATACATGTATTTAATTATAGATCCGACTGCTTCAATATATAATATTTAAATACATGTATATTGACTTGAACTCAGACTTTCAAGCTCCCCACAGCTATCGAATCCATTTTATTCAACCAATACACATAACGACAGATATGTGAAATAGAAAACTGATCTCCACTATATGTATTTTATGGTAAACCAGAATTCATCAATTGTTCCAGATCACCATCTCCCACACATATATAAATAAATGCTCAGTTTATATTAAAATAGCAAATCTTCAAACTTTAATGGACAAGCCTCAATCTTCTCCAGTCACCAATCTTTCCACCTTCCATATCATCGAAAATCTGAAGATAAAATGCTCAAATCTCTTGTTGATGCCAATATTATTGTCATACCCATATTGATCTTAAATTATACTGACCCCCCATACATAGGACCTTAATATGTTAATTTAATTATACAGAAAAGGATAGGCAGAATACAGGCTGAATATGTTATGTTTAAGTACATGTATAGTACCTATGCTAAACAATGGAATTATAACTCAGACTTTCAAGCTCCCTGCAGCCATTTATTTCTTTTTATACAACCAATACACATGCTTACATATGAAACAGATGCCTTCTCCAATATATTTTATGTTGAACCAGTACTCGACAATTGTTCCAGATCATCTCCCACACATATCTTCAAACTTTAATTGACAAATCTCAATATGCTCCATTCACCAACTATTCTGCCATCCATATTATTGAAAATCCAAGGTAACATTCTCAAATATCCTTGCTGATGGCAATATTATTGTCATATTCATGTTGACCTTAAGTGAATTTGACCCCTTCACAGATAAGAACTTAGTATGTCCATTTAATTTACAAAGCACATGAATTATGCAAGTTGCAGAAGTTATAAAAATGAAAAATATTAATAACTCAGTTAAGGCTGAGTGCTTTCAATATGGCTATAATTATAAGGCATGAATCCTCAAAAGCACTCAACCTTAACTGAGTTATTAATATTCTTCATTTTTATAACATCTGCAACTTGCATATTGCATGCACTTTGTAGATTATTATATTTATTGTAGAAGTAAAATTGAATATGTCCATTTAATTATGCCGAAGAGGGGTGCCAATATGCAATATAAAAATATGTACATTATTTATACTAAATGTAATTGTAGGGGGACTTGAACTCAGACTTTCAAACTGCCTACAACTATCCACTCCATTTTATGCCACCTACATGACAACATACATGTGAAAAAGATAACTGATCTCCAATATACATATTTCATACTAAATTAGAACTCATCAGTTAGACCAGATCACCATCTCTTAAACACGTATACAATCAGTGTTCAGTTTATAGTAAAATAACAAATCTCCAAATTATAATAGACAAACTTGTCTTTTTCATTCAGCAACTCTTCAGCCATCTATATCATTGAAAATTTGTACAAGGTATTTGAGCATTTTATCCTCAGATTTTTAATGATATGGATGCCTGAAGAGTTGTGAGTGGAGAAGATTGATGCTTATTCATTAAAATTTAAAGATTTGATAACTAAATACAAATTGAGCACTGGTTTTGTATGCATGGGAGATGGTGAGCTGCACTAACTAATGACTGCTGTTCCAGTACACAATATCTATATTGAAGGTAATTTATCTTTTTTCACATATATTCATGTGTATTGGTTGCATAAGGTGGATTATAGCAAAATGAAGCTTGAAAGTCTAAGTTCAAGTCCCTTATAATTCCATTAACTTTAGTATAAATAATATAAATTATTTAAACATTACATTTTTAGCCTGTATTCTGCCCAAAACTCTTGTGTATAATTAAATGGACATTGTAAGACTATGTGTGTGAGGAGTCAGACTGACTTAGGGCCAACATGGGTATGACAATAACATTGCATCAACAAGAGAGTTGAGCATTTCATCCTCAGATTTTCAATCATATAAGTAGCTGAAGATTTGGTAAGTGGAGAAGATTGGGGATTGTTCATTAAAGTTTGAAAATTTTCTATATTAATATAAAATGAGCACTGATTGTATATATGTGTGGGATATGATGATCTGGACCAACTGATGTGTGCTGGTTCAGCATGAAATATGTATATTAGAGATAATTTAGCTTTTCACATATGTGTTGTCATGTATATTGGTTGTATCAGATGGACTAGATATCATTGGGAGCTTGAAAGTGTGAATTCAAATCACACAATTATATATATATATATATCATATTATTATTGCTATTTGTGGAATATTCCGTGTAATGAAAAAGCTAAATCCTGATGTTTCAGTACAATATCAAGTATCTTCTTCAGAGCATCCTCTTTCTCAAATCATAATACATGAAACATCAGCATTTAGCTTTTTCACTACACGGAATATGAATATCCCGCAAATAGAAGTAATAATATGACATCTTTTATCCACGAAAATTTTAAAATTAATATATATATATATATATATATATATATATATATATGGAGGAGAGTTACAATATATATATATATATATATATATATATATATATTGTAACTCTCCTCCAATACGATCCTATATTTCTTATCCACAAATACCCAGGGTTCCAATACTATTGATAATAGAATAAATTACTAGTCTGGTCCTACTTTGAAATTTCTATTGAGACACTTACAATGCTATCCTACTATAGCTTAGCTCAGTGGGGGGTTACAGAGATCTATAAGGTGTAAAATGCATACTAAACATAGGAGAAAATATTATGAATTAATAGGAGTGAAATACCTATTGGGGTCTAAAATAAATAAATAGTTGAAATTGGTAAAGTTCCACTATTTAAATTTACAAGTTATAGTTTAAGCTCATCTCTTCCCATCATCTAAATGCATCAAACAACCTTCACTGTGTGATAGAATTAAATTAATAAAATAAAGATGTAGTACTGATTAACTCTACTGTATGGTAAGTTAAAATGAAATACAAAATAAAAATATAGCACTACTTAACTTTTACTGTACAGTAATTTAAAATAAATAACTAACTTAATATTTAATTTAATGTAATAAGGTAATATCTCTGTGAATTAAATTATTGGATGGTTTAATTTTAAATCTATACTATAACTACTAATTGCCATCACAAAAATAATGACATAAACTAAGCATTATTCTAATAAAATAATAGTAGTTAGACAATGAAAGAAATAGGGCACATTTTGATTTCAATTCATCATCTAAATAATAACTGAATTCTAAAAAATTTCCAGAGAATCATTAATTAGTCAAGCATTTTATATTGTGTTTCGATCGAGAAACAACATCAGATCTGAACATATTCATCATTAAATTTTTGGAATTGAGCAAACATATCATATTGGATATGTAAGTGGGTGTGTGTGTATGTGTGGAAACATAGAACACAAATGCATGCCAAAGAATATTCTGAAAAAAGTTTTTAAATAAAACATTTATTACAATATATAGCGAAATAAACATTTTGTATTTTTACTTTACACATATACATGTTTTGGATAATTCCAATATCAATGGCTGAATAGATTGCGTAAAAGTAACTAACATTAAAATAAACTTCCTTGTATTTTATTCCGAACATACCAGTTATCAGTCAATTCTGATAAGCCAGTGAAAATAAACATTTATTAACACTAACCCTAAAATAGTAAAATATGAAATTAAACTTCTTGGTATTTTTCCTTAAAATATACATATGCTATTAGATAACTCCAACATTCTGCTAACTAAACCAACACTGGCATAGTTAAACATCAAAATAATACAATATGGGTTTAAATATATGCGGAAGAGGTCAGGCTATTCTTCATAAATCAATTAAATAATTCTAGTAAATAGCTACACATTCTTTCCTTTTGCTTGCTCATTAAAAATGAGGATGAATCATTCTGAGAATTGATGATATAACACAATATATACTATAAATGCTATTTTTTTCATAGCCACTAAATAAATTTCAATCTAAACATTAAAAAATATAATAAATTCACTCTTAAATAAATCCCTAATCCTTCCACTTCCTTTGGCACATCACACCATCCAGAACCGAGTGGAAAGTAAGTCAATTGACTTTTAATTCAACAATTATATAAATGGATTGAACAACAGATAGGCACACATGCATAATAATGCACACAATTTCAAATCACATTCAATAAGTAAATATTGTAATGACATTAATTAATAAGATAAAAAATGAAACTGTCATTGCTGACCAATTGTACATATTTTAAATTTGAAATGTAATAGTTACTATTAAATACCTCATCCTTCTCACAAAGTGAAGGTAAAACAATGCTTTTATGTATGTAATATTTACTTATAAATTGAAATAAAAGTTTGATTTGTGATGACTAC
Organism: Epiperipatus broadwayi; assembly: GCA_028023455.1. Lineage (NCBI taxonomy): Eukaryota > Metazoa > Onychophora > Udeonychophora > Euonychophora > Peripatidae > Epiperipatus > Epiperipatus broadwayi. The sequence goes on along the minus strand of JAQFVV010000137.1, from coordinate 97,884 downwards.
AAATTTTTTAAATTTAAAGCAAAATAATTATTAATAAATGGACCTCATAATTTCTGGAATGCAAAGATAAAATAATAATTTCAATGCATTTACTTCTTAAAATTAGCTGTTAGCTACCTAATAGCAAACAGATATTTCTATTGCCAACATATGCTTATCGAATTACATGTATACAATAAAAATTATATTGAAATAATAATCAATTACCCAGTACAATATTTCTTCATATTATACTTTTCTGAGATGTTCTATAATAATTTAATAAAAAAATATAAGACAAATAATTGGTCTACATATCTATCATTAAGTAACAAAAAAAATAATCATTAAATCTTCTTTAACTGGAACATAAGAGTTCATTTGCACAGTCTGTAAACAACACATCTTGGTCATGTATGAAAATGATGATGGTAATTGTAGAATGATAGATATTAGTAAATACAATTTCCTGCAGGGTAACAATACACATTTGGATCCAATTAAAGAGCAATTCAAAAGTTTTTACAATAGCTAACTGAAACTGCTGGCAATATTGCATGTGAAGCATTTAATAATGACAAATAAATATTTATTACTGCATATGTTTAGTAATAATTTACAGTTTAATTCATTACATTTATCAAGGCACTTGTGCTAAATTTTCAAAGGTCATCCATCAAGAAAATAGCTGATTAGTTTGTAATATCCACTTAAATCTACATAAGTTTATTGATAATATTTTTAATAGCAAATCAAAAACAAACAAGGAGAACAATAAAATAAAATGTTCACATCTACTATTCATGCTCTTCCACTTGTTCAGTTATAAGCACATTCAAATATAAGTTAGTGATTCATTAATCATATATGTCACACATTCCAATCCTTAATCCTGGAGATGCAAAGGAATAAGTATATTTCTTGGCAATAATAATAGTAAAGCATATTATAATAAGTTATATGCACCCATCTTTTCATTTAAACTTTACTCCTTTATAGCTAATAGAAATTTTTAATACAGAGTCCTTGAAATATTTTATAAAAAAGTTCAGCATAAACTTTCCAAAATAATAGCAATATTCACACATTCTAATTATTTCTTTAATGTAAGAGATTAAAATTAGGCAAATCAAATTTGAAATATAGACATATGTATGCATCCCAAATGATGATTTTAAATGTAAATTAGTCAATTGAAAATATAGACAAAGAAATACCTTGTTTTTAAAGTTGTTTACATCTCCATTCTTGTCTTTACCATCCCAATAAGAATTTCTTAACTATATTCATCTAGAAAATTAATATAATTTTATACTTTTGAGTTTGAATTGAATCTCAACCACATGATTATAAAAGAACCAATTTGTAGAATGAAAATTGTAGTAATAAAAACTCTTTGTTGAGAGAGAATTGTTGTAACAAAAGAATAGCCAAAATTTCTTGTAAACTATCCCCCTTTTATATTTGATTATTACTTAGCCATCTATTTCTTCCATCAATCCAATGGTCACTCAAAAGTTCAACTTTAAAAACAAAGGTCATCCTCCCTCCTGAACTGAGATAATTAGTTGTAAATATGCAATAATGTTTTCTCTCTTGAAAAATAAAAAAAAATTATTTTATCTTCTAAACAAAATTATTCATTAAATTGAACCAATAATAAAATATTCTGCATTTCTACAGAAACAAAAAAAAAATAATTACTTTAGCAAATAAAATAATTGATAGTGTATTTGTTTACTTGAAAATTCACTGATCCATTGATTTATCAATCCATTTAAAATGGTGTTTAAACTGGTTATCCAAGATATTGATTATAAATTAAATATTTTACTGTAAAACATAATATTTGGTAGTTTAACTAAGTACATAAATGAAAAATGAAGTTGAAGGATGGCACAAACATACATGCACATACATAAATGAAGCATTAATTATATTAAATCAGTCTGACCCAGATAAAAGTTTGTATGACTATGAACCAAATGTACTGCACTAATTACACTATGGATTGGAGTATCAAAGAGTGAACAAACCAGAAAATCACCAAAACAAACACCAATCACTTTCCTGCAAACAATTAAGACAAACTTGGATCAATTTAAACTATACTATCTTAAAACTTTCAAACAATATATGCAAGAACTTTCTAAACAGAGTTTTGAATTATTAATAAAAAAAATTTAAATTTCAGGTCATTTCATTTTTTTTAGTTAGACACAACCAGCTGTTACTGATAGTGTTATATATATATATATATATATATATATATATATATATATTATATATATATATATATATATATATATATAGTAACTAAATAAAATATATATGATAGCTACTGACATTTTGTAACTAATAAATATAATAACAGTCTGTTTGCAACTATCATAAATATTAATCAAGTCACTACAATCATGAGATAAATAAATTATCTCATTTCTAAATGAGAAAACAACAAATGAAAATAATCACTGGCCTAACTTAGGATTTAAAATATTTTAACTAATAAAATATACTAGTGATTGTAACTAGATAAATATTAGTTATTGTAACTAATTAAAATTATAATGAAATCAATGGAATGCATTATGCCAATCTCTAATAATAGATTTTTTCAATAAAGTATCCTTCACTTTTTCTCTTTCTACGTATATAATACAGTTCATAGTCGCACACCCTGACACTATTTGTAACTCCTCAAAAATATCAGAAAAAAATTTAATATCAAATATTATCAAGCGGAAAAAAAATCAAACACTTTTCTTCAGTTTAGCAAAGTATAAGTGTCTTCCCTGAGTACCACTAGGTTGTTTTAAACATAGATAAATATCATCTGTCCATGGTGTACCACGTTCAAACCCACTTGGTACATTCTTTACAATGCACGAACTTGTATGAATGAAAGATGACCTTATATTTAAGCTATACCTATAAAAATATAAGATCCCAATATAATAAATTCTTAATATTTAACACTTTTACAGTTGTTACCAGCTCAGCTTACATATATGGATGACAGATGCATAAATGCTCTTACTAATGGCTTACAAATGTAGTGAGGACCATTATTTATAGATGGCCATTAAATCTATTTACTTGATTTCTTTATCAATAATAATATATCGATGATGATGACATTGATGATGATTTCAACTACAGCTTTTGCAATTAACTCACAACAACAAATTTAGCTTTTATGAATCTATAAGCACTTACTTAAAACATTATATTTAAAATGACAACTTAATCATCAATATTTACCAGTGATGATGAATGATCATAACAAATATCACCACATGATATCTAGCTTTTTATAAATCTATAGCAATTTACCTGAAACACCATTATATTTAAATGGTTATTTAACCAGTAATATTCACCATGGATGATGATGTTCAAAACCCATTGGCACAACATAAAATTTTAGCTTTTTGTTATAAACCTATACTTACCTAAAACCTTGTTACATGTAAATTGTGATCTAATGCTGAACATTTATTAATGGTGATCAATGATTATAATTAAATGATAAAATTAAATTAAGAAAATAACAATACTAATAATAAGAACTGCAATTATTATGTCAATTAAATACATAATTAAAACAAAATATTTAACATTGTATGCATAACCAAATAAACTTCAATATATGTGTATGTTCCTTGCTATTTAAAATAATCTGCTTTAAAATGAAAATTAAAAAAAATATTCCATTGATTGCCTATTCAATATTTTTCCGGCTTTATTGTATATGTCATAAAAGTAAAAAAAAATCATTCACACTATATGTGTGTGTTTACTTTCATATATGTCTGACCCTGCTATTAATTTGCTCTCACTATGATTTTAGCCTAACCTATTTTTGAATTGTTTGTATAAGCAGCTACCCACACATACAAACTGTGATGTCAATATATATATATATATATATATATATATATATATATATATATATATATATATATTGTACCCTCACTTCCAGAAATATAATATAACTTAAAATATGACTAGCTCAATTAAATTGTTATGCTCGACTAAAATATGTATAACTATTATTAATATATTTTTATAATACTATATCTTATCAGATTTAGTACAACTAACAGAAAATTAATATAGTTCAATATCATGCACTAACTAAATAAGTATTTATTAAATCATGAGACTATGAAGTGAAGTTACAAGTGGTAATATGAATTTACATTGAGCCTATGTCTTCTAAGACATTATCTCAATGGCATAAGAATACTATTACCTCTTTATTATCTCACTAATACATCTATAGCACTCCTATGTCTTTTATAAAAAGTTAACTAACTTTAATAATAGTAATAAATAAATCTCAATCTTTTATCAAAGAAATATAACTAAATAATCTCAGGTTCTTTTAATTATCTTAAAGTAATAATACTTCTTGCAGATAGGCATGATAAGGGATTTAATATCAGACCTAACTACACCTAACCTATAATAATAATAAATAACTAAATAACAATCTCCAGTGTATAAGTTAACCTCATCTATTTTATTATACTACTAATCATTAAGAAAACAAGTAAATCATCTACATGTCTTTTATCTTCATATAGTATCTAAATTAAGAATATAATAAAATCTTATAATTTAATAATATGTGGCAATAGTGACCATTATAACATAATATGCTAATGTCAATAAATTTCTATAAATTATATTAAGAAAATACTGTATTTCTTTTTAAAAAATAATAATAATAATTTAATTCATATTGTGCAAATATTATGTTTTATTCAAATTATCTGTTGTCAAATGCTGTGGTGCAAAATAATGAATTCGATACACTTTTAAAACAACTTAAACAAATTTATTTACATCAACTTTAATAAACAACTTATATACATTATTTACATTATAAGTGGAAAATCAAGAAAATAAAAATAAGAAAAATAATAATAATACAAGATTCTTACATTGTTGTTATTTCTATAATCCAAAATAAATAATCCATACATTTCTTAAATGTTTTATTAGTAACATGTAATTGAGTCTATGAATTTATATTTTACTAGATATCATTTATAATCACTTAGTACAATAGAAGGCTTTTATGTAAAATATCACTTATGTAGCACATGTAAAATAAACAAACTTTAATAATTAAAATGCTACTCCATTTAAGTATTATAGCTATTTCTATTATAATGTAACTATTATGTATTACATGTATTATTAGCATTAACTAAATATCAACTAATGTATAGATTGATATAACTTTGTAACATTATATGACTTTTATTGATTACATAATTATTTACTTCATTCTGATGTAATTTCATAATATATGTCTTACCAAAATATGCAATACATATATGTTCTTTTCTTAAAATAATATTTTTAAAATTATTCAACAATTTTGTAAAGACGAAATTTTTATTTATAAATTACCAATTTATAAAGTTATTATATTAAAATAAAATTCTATGATTCTTTTCCATTTAAACTATTATTCTTCTCTACTTGTTATTCCTATTCCCTCTTAATAAAACCCTATCTTCAAATATCATTCTAATCTTATTTAACTTCAGTATCAGCTTACCAATTTTTTTAAAAAAAATGACTATCCAAACTCTATTATATTTCATCATCTATATCTAATAAACCCTTCAAACAAAATATAACTTTCTATATAAAATTAATTTAACTTGTCTAATAAAAATAAAAAAAATATAGATATATTTTTTTCTACTTCTTACTAACTTGAAAATAAATATAAATGACTCATACTAATATAATAAATCAAATTCCTAATATTATAATAGAAATATTAAAGTTTATTCACGAAAGAATCATATAATTATTTCTGGATAACTCTTATTACGTTGTAATAAATTTATATTATAAAATAAAGTATGCATATTAAAATAAAACTATTATTGATAATATTATGCGTGTATGTTCTTTAAATATTTATACATTCACTCAACAATCAATAATATTTGGTTTATCTAAAGAAAACAAAGCAAAATACATTAAATTATTAATATTATATAATTATTACCATAAATGATACTCCAATTTATAATCAGCCAAACGATGTCCTCCAGGATTATAGTTTTACAAAATAATATCACATTTATACTCAACAATTATTCTTAAAATATTACGTGTTGTAAAATTATATAAAAAAAATAAACTTTAGGAAATTAAGTGTTATATTAATATGTAGTTACTTTTAAAATGTACCTCTCTTATCTCTAATAGATCAATAAATAATTAAATATCTATGTTAGTTAAGAAAACAAAATATGTTACATAAAAATCCAACGGTGTCTTCTTTCCACCCACAATTGTTCTTTTTTTCCTAGGCACAACATTTTACCAACACCACTTCCTTTTTCCGGTACATCACGTGTTTAAACAGTTTTTATGAAATAAATGGAAAACGTTTTTTTTTAAAAAAATAAGATAAAATAAGTTCCACCATAAAGAAACAAAATAATAATTAAAACAGTTTATAGGATCCGGATTTATTTAAAAGTTATTATCTTCCTAGGATTAATCAATAGTTAAATGTTTAATTTAAGTTTTTTATAAAAATTGACTTGGATATCCTCGTATACTTCTGTGCGTATTTCTTTAAATATTCAGCAAAACATTTTTTTTTAAATTTTCTATATAACCAGCATATAGAATTTAAATATTATAACGTTTTTTTTTTTATAGGTATTTACTTATCAATTAATTTTCCGATTTATCTGCTTTTTAAAATTATCGAAATTTAGTCTTTTAAACAACAAAGACTTAATAAGGCAAGTATTTCTGCAATTATTATTATCTTCCATATCTTTACCAAAAGATATATTAAAATATGTAATTTAAAAATACTTTCTTCATAAAGAAGTATTTATCTTTCTTTAACATATTTGTTTATAAGAAATCAATTATAATCAACTTTTAAATTCATATAATGTCCAATATATTATTTTTATCCAACTAGTAATTCTCCTAGTTAATCCAGCATTCACTATATTTTTAATATAAGGTTTCCAACACATTTTATCGATATACGATATTTTCATGATTATTTGATAGTAAAATTGAGCTTTAATAGAGACGATCAATAGGGAACTATAAATAAATTAGCACTGCATATTAAATGGTAAACTTTTATAAAATTATTTAGAACTACACTCTTATAAATTAAGAAACTATTATGAGAGCGTCTATAATTTTTTTACTTAGCTATATTTAATAGCACACTTCACTTAAAAAAAAAATTCCAATCACCCCCTGAACAATTGAACCTCGGTTTTTATACCGGAAGAAATTACCCACTTGATTGGTAAATTAAACAATCACCTTGCTAGCCTATTTACATATCTTACCAACAATACAAAATTAAAAATAAATATTGACTTATTTAATATTTATTATTTATTACATTACTTAATTCTTAAATTAATTTTTATCATTTATTTAAATCCATTAAACATTTTTTTAAAAAAATATGTTTTACTTTATTTCACTTTTAACTTTTATAAGACTATTTTTCTAAACAAACTAAGTCTATTTTATTCATTATATTTTTTAAACAGTATTTTAAAAATCAGATTTAATATTTCACGCTAATTATTTTTATTTTTATCTCGTGATAGCCAATATAATATTTATAAATTTTATAATAGAATTTTAAAACAGTTTTGCAACTTTACTAGAAAAACTTACAAGCATATGTGTACATATGTCTATCTGTCACCTGATTTACAACACAGATATAAACGCTTGTAATTATCTAAAAATAAACTAACAATTCAATTTTAGAAAATAAATATTTTTTAAAACAAATAATATATTATAACAACTTTAATATAATAATTTTATATTATAAAATCAAATACTAATCTTCTATTATATATTATCAATAACAAAATACCTACATTCACTTACTAAATATTAATCTTTATCAATAATAAATATATATGCATTTAATTTAAACTTGTCTTTTTTTTTTTAACTTTTAGCTTTAAACATTTATTTACAAAACTTATTAATGCAGTATCAATCATGGCCAGTTTTCCCAACCATATAATATTATCATTTTTTTATTGAAACATCTCTCCCAAATATTAGCACAATTTCACATATCAAATATTCATAGTTTACTTTGATTAAACTTTTGAAAGATTATTAGAAATAAAATCAACATCATATAGCTATAATATATCTTAAATTTAAAATTTTTAACAAATTGATATAACAAATTATGGAGACCCATACAAAAGGGCACAATATATATATATATATATATATATATATATATATATATATATATATATATATATATATATATATATATATATATATATATATATATATATATATATATATATATATATATATATATATTATGTTAAAATGTTTCCCTTCATATTATTCATTGATACATAAATCACACACATATAAAAAATATTATTAAATCTTGAGAAAAAACTAATTATATCAAATGTAAATATGCAAATAAACACAACAAAAAACATTATAAAATAGATAATAACAAATGGCTCAAGTACTCTTAACTCAATAAATGACAATAATAAAAGATATTTTATTATTACAATATATAAAAAATATCAAAAGATAATGAAAAATTAAGTTTAATAATTTCAAAATTTAGGTGTTGTTGTTACGCAATAATGATAATTAATAACACAATCAATAAACAAACTTTTAATGTTTATGTATTGAAAGAAAAAAAATATTTAACCATAGAAAGAGTTTCATAATAATACTTTTAATAAGTATAAAACAAAAGAATTAATAAAATTTCAAAGTTACTATTTATTTTCAGTTCTTACTAAATCCTAGGTTTAAACAATAGACTGACTTGTATATAACTTCAGACTATGTTGTTTGAGCTTGTTTTTATCATTAAAAGTTATTGCTGCCACTTTTGATGAATATAAAGAAACTTTAAAAAAACTGATGGACTAGCTATGGCTTGGCATGTGGATTTTATACCTCTTCTTCTTTCTTCTTTTCTTTCTTCCTCTCCTCTTAAAGGTGATGATTTTAATGGGTCAGAGGATGAAAAAGAAATCTCTTGGATGTCATGTGGTTTTGGCTTGGTTGATTTCAAACACAAACCATTCCTTGGGTATTACAGAATTATATATGACTGTTTCAGACAGTCTATCCAATCAACTCATAATGGCAGAGATATCAGGAATAAAATATAACAGGTTAGCAATGCATTCTTCTTTTCTTATAGCTGATAAAATATAAAAACACTGTGTTCATCATTTTTTAAAGTAGTAATTGGTGAACTCTGCTTATAGCACCATTTTACTGTTCATTTTCTTTTAGGGATCCAATATGTATTCATACTTCCAGAATAGTTTAATTGCTAGAGTGTTTATATATTAGCACATCTATATTATTTAAAGCAAGATTTTAGCATTTTGCTTTCACTTTTTCTAGCAGAAAAAGCTGGAGAAAAAAATCAACTCTGTTTCTCAGAGCCTGAAAGATACTCACTGATGAAGAACTGAATAACCTCCTCTTTTTCTTACACAGCTTTTTATATATATGCCAGTTTTCTGTTATCCCTCAACTTTGTCCAAATTAAACATTTCTTCCCACAAAGATAGCTGTCACTTTAGAAAGTAAACAGACCTCAAAAACTGAGATAATTAATGGTCAAAAATAATTAAAAATAATCATCCCTTCTATTATATCAAAGCATTTTCCTTCACCTTTTGACAATTTATAATTTAAACAACAAAAGAAAAAGAAAATTAAAATTTATCAGTAATTAAAAAAGATGTCTGTGTCTGTTTGTACATTCCCATTTATACTTTATCTGTTCTCAGTGTTATACATGTGTGCTTTGGGAGGCTATAAAATTGTTAACCTTAGATTTGACTGCATAGCCTGTTTTATTTTAATTTTTGTGCTTTGTGAGCACTACGAGCATGCTGCTGATGTTTTTCAGATGATGTTTTGTTTTCCTTTTTTACTGATGTAAAAAGTATAAGCAGGATGTAGAACAAAATATGAACATTCGATTGCTTAATCATGTGGCTTTCAGAAAATGTTTATTTAAAAAAAATCGGTTGAAATTTCGATTTTTGGAAAAAATTTTAATCGACCACAGTATTTTTTTTTGTTTTGTTTTTTTTTTAATAATTTTTGTACTAATCATGAAGCGATAAAAGACAAAAATAATTTACAGGCTGCAAGTGAAATTTTCTCTGGTGTTATTCACAAAGAAGGCCTACAATAGATCTTCAATGTAATGCTGTAAGTAATATTTAAAAAAAATTTTTTAATTTTTTTGATAAAATTATTTTTTTTATTAATTTTAGTGTGTGTTAGTTATTTATGCTCATATAGAATTCATATCTATAATAATTTTCTAATGTTCTACCTACACCATTATAAAAATGATTTTTCAAAAAGTATAATTATTACGAAAATCATTAATTATGTTTATATAATATGGTTTATAAGTAAATTGTTATAAAACTAATAATCAAATGTATACAAACATTGCATACACAAACATGTAATCAAATTCTGATTCTTTTTTATGTTTTTCAAGTCTATAGCTAACAAATGATCTGTATGCAAATAAATTATATATATGTAGTACATTAAATATAACAAGATAGCATCACTTGTGTGCATAAAGAATATAAACAGTTATAAAACTAATACTCAAATATATACAAACATTGCATACACAAACATAATCACATTCTGATTCTTGTTTATGTTTTTGTTTACTCTTGCTCATGCTTTGGTTTTGCTATATGTTTCATAACATTATTTTCAAGTCTATAGCTAATAAATACACTATCACTATATGCAAATAAATTATATCTATGTGGTACAATAAATATAATAAGATAGCATCACTTCTGTGCATAAAGAATATAAACATCACTGGTGTCCATAAAGAATATAAACATCACTGATGCACACAAAAAAATATAAAATAAAGAGATGAAACTCATTTTATCAGTGATATAGACAGTAGCTTACAATTTCTAGTTTTAGATAGACAAGAAGCCAATTGCTATGATGATTTCTTTTGTATCTTTTATTAGGATGAATCTTTTTCTTTATAGATGCCTTTGACATTTAGAACATTTGGGGTACAAGATAAAAATGAAGAAGTCATATCTGAATTCTTTTGGAGATTGTGAAGCTGTAAATTAACTCAGGTAAAACATGTTATACATGTTTAGAAAGATAATTTTATGAGGAATATAAAGAAATTATCACTGAATATGTATTTTCAATTTTAGTTAATGTTACTTTTTAAATTATGAACAAACAATAAAATAATAATTATTTCAGATGTGAAAATTTCTTTTTTTGTTTATTTTTTATATAGTTATCACTATTTATTTTATGTTTATTTTTTTTCTTAATGTTTCTAGTTTTTAGCAATGTAATTGTTTTTGCTCTAACATAATTAAAACTGAAGTTATTGTGAAAATTGAGTCTCAGGCCAGTTTTTTAAAAAATTCAATATGGTGGCTTGAAGCTGAATTAATTAAAGAAAAACTAAGCTATATAACTAATTTTTTATTTAATATAAGTCTATTGCAAATAATATTATTTCTTGTAATATCTCATTTTCGCACTACTGCCTATTAACAACTATTATTTATTAATATCTACAATAAGTACACCCACAAAGGTATATAAATAAAAAATCTTTCTTTTTAAATTTAAGAAATATATGTGTGGGAATAAGATCCTATACATACAATATATATAATATTCAAATCAATATATGTCAAAATACAGTAAAATTCACATAAATTATCTTATTATTATTATTAATTATAATTTAACAATGATAAAAATAGATGTTAAATTAATGTAGAAAAAGTAAAAAAATTAACAATTAATAAATATAAAATTAATAAAAACAAAAAAAATAATAGAAATTAGGAAAATTAATTGTAAAGAGGTCATATTTAAATTTAATAGAATTATTATAAACAACAAGAAAGATTATTTAGAAATATTATCAAAATCACCCTTTTATTTATTTTGCTGTAATATCTTTTATAAATACAATCTATCCAAATCACTTTAAACATTTTTTAGGAAAACATCTATGTTTCAATTGTTCTGCAGTCTTATTTAGAGTCAATTTACTTATATAAATTGTATTTATATAAGATTATTATTAGGAGGAGCATTAAATACAGTGCTAAGTAACATATTGTAACTGGACCCAAACAACCTCTTTATTACCTTGGCTGTAACAATTTCCTGATGAGCATGTTGCAGGAAGGAACTATCGATTGGCATTCTCCAATGCAGATGTTATCCTCCCTTACAACAACATTTCCTGCTCATCAGAGGATGTAGCACCATAGAGACTGGAAGCATCTAGACATTTCTGTGTTTTGTTTTCCAAACAGTGCCACTAGAGTTCCTTCTCACTACAACATGACATACCTAGGTCTAGTTATGCCAGACATAGCTCAGGAGGCATGAAATTCTCGTGAACAAGTGCAATGAATGATAAGTGATGCACAAAATAATAGAACTGAACAACTGGATAACTAAAAATAATTTTAAGTAACAACAATTTTATTTAACAACAGGTTTAATTAAATGTCTATCAAACAAAATATTTCATTGACAGTCCCTTGTATCTCTTTGGCCTACTTCCAATAACATTTTTATATGACTTAAAGAATGTAATTTGTTGAGAGTATAATAAAGTCCTTCTTTCAATAGTTCTTTAACAGTTTACATCTTTAATCATTTAGTTAATTCACAGAGAGGAGTGCAATATATGAAGACAACAGAGATAATAATGAAGACAACTGATAGCATTTAATTTAGAGTTCCACTTAATTCAAACAAATATTTCATTTACAATCCATTGTGTATCTTGGTATACATCCAATAATAGTACAATATGAATTAAAAATGCAAGTTCTTTAACAATTTACCTTTTTAGTTATTTAGTTAATTCACAGAGAGGAGTGTGATATATGAAGACAACAGAGATAATAATGAAGATAACTGATAGCATTTTATTTAATTCAGAGTTTCACTTAACTCTGATTTGTATTCTTTTAGGTAGTTGTCACATGTAATGTGGCTTAAATTAACTCATGTATAAAGATATTCTTTACAGACAAGAGCATTTCTATTATTCTAGTTAATTTTAAGTTAGTCAAGGCATAATAAATTTATTTCTATTCATTGTTATCCAAATCCAGGTTTGAATCCATAATATAAGCACATGTATCCTAGGTTCATTGGTTATCTATTTCAGGGTTTGAATTGGTTGATATAGATCCATTTATATCCATTGGTTATTCAGGTAACCTATAAGTGTATGTATTTCCATCTGTCCAGATATCAATTCATCTTGCAAATGCATTTATTTGGTATTTCCAATTTCATAAGACATATATATAACATATATGCATCAATAACTTCAGGTATATCATTGTACATTTAACCATGACACATTGTTTTGGTATTCTTACATCTCAACTCGTATATATAACATGTTTTAATTCTGTGTTTATATTACTTTTCTCAGAGCTTTCAAATAATAAATAAAATCTTTTTAAAAAAATGATATTCTTAATCTTTCAACTTATTTAAGTATGTGGTTCATTATAGGCATATAACCATTAACTTTTATTGGCATACTAATTCATATTTAAATGTTTATATTTATTCATAATATAGTATAAATTTACTAAATATTCATTTTGTATAAATACATTCATTTTGATATTTTCTAATGTTATCTGGATTATACACACATTATTATAATTTAGTTAATTATAGTTATGTGTAATATTCATATATAATCAATATGCATATAAGCATTTGTAATTTTTATTTAGTTATTCTAATACATAGAATAAATATTGTTGTTTGGTCTGCCACAGATGTATGTTTCTAGATATAAGTTGATCAGCAGTTTCATTTATAATTTATCACTAATAAAATGTATTTTTACATAGCTATAATTATTCATAATTTATTTTAAGAAAGGCATTTTTTTTATAAACACATATAAGTATTGAATACAATGCCTTTTGATTCTTGATATTTAAGACATCTAGTGTTTACATTTTATTATTAATACAATGTATTTTTACGTAGCTATATTTATCCATAATTTTCTTTAAGAAAAACATTTTGTTTTGTGTTTTTTATAAACACATATAAGTATTGAATATTTTATGAAATTGTTACATTTATTTTATCCAGTTTGTTCCTTCAATTCAGGATGCTACTGCATTCAAAAAATGGGGCATTGTATTTCAGTTGAATGGCATTATTTACTTTCCATGATGTTCACCCAGGCAAATCTCGGAGAACCATGGCTTTGGATGAAGAGAAGCTGTTACTGATTAGCCTTCCATCATTATGATTTCCTTATTAATGTTTTCTTTTTTCATCATTAACAGTGGCTGTAAAGGTTATATTCCAAGGTGATGAAATCAAAGTTAAGTAACACTTAAATAAGAATTTTAACTTTTTAACTCTTCACTTTTCTTACTTCTTTAACTGCTCTTAAAATCTTTTTAAAAACGATCTCTTTAAAATCTTTTTAAAATCTTTTTTCAAATCTCTTTAAAATTCTTTTAAAATCTACTCTGAACTTCCAACTCAACTATTTATACTCTGATCTCTGGATTGATTAAGCAGTACTGCCCACTGTATCTGATTTGTTGCACAGCTTTCATTTAAGCCCGAATGCTTTTCTCTTCTTAAGGATTGGACATTACTTTTAGTGGGACAGATAAAAAATCATAAGGATAAGCCATGTTTTCCAATTTGATAAGACTGCTTCAAGCGATTATTACACTTTGTATGACAACATCGTTTCAAAAATTAAAATGTAATATTTTAATAAATGCCAGCTTTTATTTATATCGTAATTTAAAATTATAAAATCAATAATGAAAGTTTATCTTTTTTTTCTCAATTATAGAAAATAATGATTTTCTTTTAACTATAAACTTTTTACTTTATTTCTTTATATATATATATATATATATATATATATATATATATATATATAGTTTCAGATTTATATATATATATATATATATATATATCTGAAAGTGGAATTATAGTTAGAGATAGTGAATACTTGATCTGAAAGTGGAATTATAGTTAGAGATAGTGAATACTTGATCTGAAAGTGGAATTATAGTTAGAGATAGTGAATACTAACTACTCTGACGTTTATGTAAACAAAACATATGCTTGATTGGCAGTCTTGGTAGGACGCCATCTGTGGACATAAATACAAGCGTTAGCAAGTTTTTTAACTTGCATTTTTGTTTATCATAAATGTACCTTTGAGGTCTTTCTTGCAATGATATAGATTGCAGAGGCTTCTACTATGTGGTGATGCTGAACTGAGATCAGACCCATGTAGCTATCTGGTTTGCTATGCTGAGTTTGAAGACATTACGTGTCTAAAAAATTCACGCTTGCAAGCTGAATAGAAATTGTTTCATAAACGCTCAGAGTTTGTATTCAGATCTAGTTTCTTTATTCCTGTCTTTCACTGACGATAGCAAATAGCTTGAAATCATGATCTGAAAGTGGAATTATAGTTAGAGATAGTGAATACTAACTACTCTGACCGTTTATGTAAACAAAACATACTGCTTGATTGGCAGTCTTGGTAGGACGCCATCTGTGGACATAAATATAAGCGTTAGCAAGTTTTTTAACTTGCATTTTTTGTTTATCATAAATGTACCTTTGAGGTCTTTCTTGCAATGATATAGATTGCAGAGGCTTCTACTATGTGGTGATGCTGAACTGAGATCAGACCCATGTAGCTATCTGGTTTGCTATGCTGAGTTTGAAGACATTACGTGTCTAAAAAATTCACGCTTGCAAGCTGAATAGAAATTGTTTCATAAACGCTCAGAGTTTGTATTCAGATCTAGTTTCTTTATTCCTGTCTTTCACTGACGATAGCAAATAGCTTGAAATCATGATCTGAAAGTGGAATTATAGTTAGAGATAGTGAATACTAACTACTCTGACGTTTATGTAAACAAAACATACGCTTGATTGGCAGTCTTGGTAGGACGCCATCTGTGGACATAAATACAAGCGTTAGCAAGTTTTTTAACTTGCATTTTTGTTTATCATAAATGTACCTTTGAGATCTTTCTTGCAATGATATAGATTGCAGAGGCTTCTACTATGTGGTGATGCTGAACTGAGATCAGACCCATGTAGCTATCTGGTTTGCTATGCTGAGTTTGAAGACATTACGTGTCTAAAAAATTCACGCTTGCAAACTGAATAGAAATTGTTTCATAAACGCTCAGAGTTTGTATTCAGATCTAGTTTCTTTATTCCTGTCTTTCACTGACGATAGCAAATAGCTTGAAATCATGATCTGAAAGTGGAATTATAGTTAGAGATAGTGAATACTAACTACTCTGATGTTTATGTAAACAAAACATACGCTTGATTGGCAGTCTTGGCAGGACGCCATCTGTGGACATAAATACAAGCGTTAGCAAGTTTTTTAACTTGCATTTTTGTTTATCATATATATATATATATAAACTTCCTTTATATACAACTGCCTTTTTTGGGGGGTGGGAGGGTAAAATAAATCATTATATAATTATATTTATTTATGTATAAATATGTACTAATTGTATGGTCATATATCCAAATAGTGTAGCTCTGCTGATGACCGCTGATCAGTTGAAACTGTAAGAAAATATCAAAAAATATTTTTTATTTGATTGCATTGTAGAAAGTGATCTACAAAGTATAAATAATATTGTATCAACTCTAGTTTAACATCTTAAATTACATTGAGGTTTTAGGATATAGGGCATAGATATTATTTATTTTCTATTATGCATTAGAACTTATTTTATAGGCACTGGATAATAAGAAAGATAATAAAAGTTAGAATAATGAAAAAATACAGATGTTTTCCCGAAGGTTTGTGATGGTGTTTTAGTTGTATTTTATAATAAACTATTTTCATCATCTAATATGAGTACTGAATGTCTTTAGAAAAATTTAACTTTATTTAAATATTCCAAATACATTCAATTGATAGTAATAGCATATCAAATAGTTTGGTAAATGTACAACATTTTGAGAGGTATTTTCCCTTGTTCTTCAGGTGTTGCTCGACTTACCAGTGACAGTACTAGCATGGGATTCAAATGTGGACCATTAGATTCTTGATTATTGAATTTTACATTAAAATTGAATGTATTTGGAATATTTAAATTAAGGTATTTTTTTCTAAAGACATTCAATACTCATATTAGATTATGGAAATAGTCCAAAATAAAAATACAATGAAAAATATGTGTTTGTTCAGTAAATTTTTATAAAATTATATTATTAAATTAAATGTCTGCACATTTCTAATACATTACTATCTTAAACTTGAGTTAGCTTATACAATGTGTATTTATGGACTTTAAAATCAGACATTTTTGAAATTTGGAAAAAAATGTGGTGTAAAGCTAATCATCACAAGAACTATTTTTAAATCTAAAATGATTGCTTTTTGGATACATGTTCAGTTATTTCATGTCTATATATAATCACCTTTTAAAATTGTATTCGATTATGTATTTAATATGCATTTTAATAATAATATTATTATTACTATTTGCAGTTTTACAAATTATTAATTTATAGAGATATAATTTTGGTTGTATATTTGTAGTATGTGATTTAATAAAGTTTGGGGTTGCTTCAATCTTTGGGCCTCAATCAAGTGAAACAAGCATACATATCCACTCTGTCTGTGATGCTTTAGGAATTCCTCATATAGAGACAAGATGGAGTCAGCATTCTAGAAAATTTCTTAATCTTTATCCTCACCCTACCATTCTTAGTCAAGCTTATTTAGATTTAATAAAATATTGGAAATGGAATAAGTTTACTATTTTTTATGAAGATGTTGAAGGTATGTAAATATTTCAATAAATATAATTAATTGATATATAGACACATATAATGTACAATAATATGGTACTTTGGTATTAGGCCTGCAACATGAAGCGTGTATTAGCATATTTATATTAATCTGCTGATAACTTTATAATCTTGTCATCTGATCAAAATAACATGTACAAGGATGTTGTACATAATATTTTTTGCAAAATTTGCAAAAAAAGAATAATAACATCCTCATGGATCTTGTAATGCTATTTTCACAAGATTTACAAAGTTATCAGCAGGATGATATGAATGTGAAAAGGTCAGCAAGACTAATACATGCTCCATTTTGCAAAACTAATAAAAATAGCTAAAAGTATAAAAATAATAATACTAAAAACAGCAATTTAAAACAAATTTTGAGAAACAAATGGATATTAAAAAGACAATTTTTATGGAACAAATGGATATTGAAAATTATCATTTTTAATGTATAAAAAATAATATTAACAACAGCAATTTAAAACAAATTTTTACAACTTTCACACTAATTAACTGTAAAATGTATAACCATATACAAATTTATATTAAAATCAATATTTTAAACCAAAAAAAAATTGATTTGCAATCTTAAGTAAATGACACCATCAAACAAAAAATTGTTTCTTGAAATATAAACAAAACAATCACTAAATTATAATTTTTTAAAATATTATTTACAAAAACACAAAATGCATTCATATGCTACCTACCATGTAATATATAACAGGAATTATTGTGTTGAAGCCACAAATTTGGTATTTACTTCTAACACACACAAAAGTGAGATTTGAACTTAAAAATTTCCCACTAAAATGGAATTTTATTGAACACATGATTGCACAAAGTATGCTGGGATTTTTCACAGAAATGTTAATAAATTTATTTTTTAAAGAAAGAAAGAATATATACAAAAAGAAATAAATAAATTATTATAAGACTTTTATTAAATGTTTACCCTGTTGTCAGAAAGAAATCTGGACAATAATTGAAAATGTTGAAATATTACCAAAAAAATCTGTTGGTAAAAATAAACATGTTCTCACATGAACATGTTTTCACAGGGATTATTTCCTTTCAATTTGACATTAGTGCAAGATTACACATTTTCTGCAGATGTGAAAAGGCCTACTATCTCCTCTACATTGCAGGTCTAATATAATCTATAACAGAAATTCTAAGCATTTCATAATACAGTATATAAAATTAAAACTAACCATCTTATCTAAATGTAAATATACTCAAATTAATCATAAAAATATAAGAAAAGTTCATAATAATTAAGCTTATCTTATTAATGCACATGATCAAAATATAAATTTACATAATTTAATCATATGAATAGATTATTTTAAATAAAAATTAAAAAAAAGATATACAACCTGACAAGAAATCACTGCATTATTCAGTTTTTAAATTAATATTATATATGTAATATATACATAGTGCTTGTTAAGATAATCGATGATAGAAATATAATCCAATTTATAAAATTTAAATGAATTCTCATATATAAATATTTGAAATTTTTATCACTAAAAGTACTAGAAAAGTTTATGTAATCAATTATGCTTGGTCAAATCATCTACATGTGATTTAATAATATTAATAATTTATTTACAGCAAAGCAGTCTAATTAAAAGAAAGCTAAATATTTATCCTTTGTTTGACTATATTATAATGCATTTAATCCTTTCATATAACGCATTTCATAAATAAAATGTTGAGATTAACTCAATAGCTTTCTCCTATCAGCAAATGACAATACATATTTAAATTTGAAAAGATACCTTTGAAACTTCATCCTCCTATCAGAAGGATTGTCTACAATGGTTTGGCTAGAAGGGATCAATTTTTAAACAATCGGAAATTTATTTCTAAATATTTTTAAACCTTATTGACATAAATATGTGGCAAGTAGAAAATTTGATTCATTTTTAATCTTATCAATGATGATTTGAATTCTAATATTATGTAATAAAAATTACAAGGCTAAATATTTATATGTAAAGTTATGAGATTAACTCATTGCTATTATTTAAATTTAATAACCCTCTAGGACCAGTAAGTTAAAAACAAACCTTCATTTTTTTAATGTATCTGGGGGTTTGTTTGCAATACTTTTGCTAGAAGAGATGAAGTTTTAGTCAACTAGATATTTATTTCAAAATATTTTTAAATCTGATTGATATATATCTGGAAAGGAAGAAGTTTCATTCATTTTTAACCTTATGAATAATGATTTAAATCCTAATATTATGTAATAAATATGTAAAATTTGACATTGTAATTGTTTAAATAACTTATTAACAGAAATAAATGACAATGCATTTTGAAGTAAAACATGTCAAATGAAATAGCAATCTCTATTATAATAATAATGAGGGATTATTAATTTTGCCATATCTTGGTGTTAATAGATTCCTAAAAATAAGCTATTACAGGAAATGTTTAAATTTTTTGTAATAAGCTCTTATTAAATCCTGTTGAACAGGATTAGAATTAACTTTCATTTCTTATATATCTAATTACTTAAAAAATAAAAAAATATGGTTCATTTATATTATTTTAAGAAGAAGAAAGGAAGACTTTATTGTTGGAGTGATATTTAAAAATTATCTTAAAAATTATACAATTTTGAAATAATATTTCTATTTGTTCTTGAAACTGGATACATTGTAGAATTTTATTAATGTTTTCTCATAAAATAATTAACATGGTATGCTAAATAAAATAGAATTTTGAGAAGAAAAAATCCATTAGTGTTATTCAAAAAGAAATAGATATTAAAATATATATTCCTCTAAAATCATCAACAAATGATTACAAAAAAAGAAGAAAACAAATAATACATATAGAATGTAATTTGTAAAAAAAAAAAACATTATGATAGTATAAAAAATGATTGTAGATGATATATTAATGGATTCATATAAAAAGAAAACCTTGATGATATCTTATGGTCAAAGTAAAAATTTCAAAGCAATAGAATACCAGGCTGTAATAGAAAAAAAGAATAATATATAGTAATAAAAATATATTAGATTTACTAATAATGAATGAATAGTAAATGTTTTTAAAGTAAAAAAGACTCTTCTTTCTAAAAATCACATTGCAGCATCCACTTTGACCATTAGTATGTAAATTTATTCCTAAAAATTCAAAGTTATGTTATTTCTATTATTTAATATTCAAAAGCAGTTTAAATCTAGATTTCAACTTCCTTTCCTCACATAATGCTATGATTATGATATTTCTCAGTATTGAAAGCAATCAACTTTAAATAAATTTTCTTTATTACAAATTCAAATTTGTTTTATTAAAAATATTTTAATATTTTTGAACCATTTTATTACAAGTAATGCTTTTATGTAAAAATAACAAAGTAACTAACACTTGGTTAATTTGCCATTCTTAAAAAATATCAAAAATCTTAAGAATCTAGATTTATTATAAAATATTTGGAAATTACAGGAATATTGTCATTTCATAAAAGCATTTGAGACTGAAATAAATCATAAAAGTTTTAGGCCTTAAATGCTTTTATGAAATGACATTATTCCTACAATTTTCAATTGTTTTATAACATATCTTAATTCTTAATAATCTAATATTTTCCAAGAACAGACAATAAACCAAGAGATAGATTACTTTGTTGATTACTTTATTTTGTATATTTTAGTTAGTTATTTTTATTTTATTTTTAGTTATATTTACATATAATTTGAAAAAATGGTGAAAACTACCAAAAATCTGACAAAAATTATAATTGAATAATAAAATGTGAAAATAAAAACTATTTAAAAAAAGATTGTCTAAATTTAAATATCATACTGTTGTCTATTTTATAAAAATATTTATGTATTGGCTTTTTAATTAATTCTGTAACTTTTTTACACATTTTCATCTTTTTTTTTTTACTTTTTAGTCATACTTACATATTATTTTAAAAAATAGTTAAAAGTACAAAAAATCTGACAAAATTTATAAATTAATAATAAAATGTGAAAATATAAAAAAAAGATTAAAAAAAAAATTTTCTAAATTGAAATAATGTGTGATTGTCTACTACAAAAAAATATTTATGTATTGGCTTTTTCATTGATTCTCTGACCTGTTTTACACATTTATATTTTTTTCACAAAATATTACATTAATTATCTTAGAAGAAGAATTCAGATTTAAGAAGAAAATATTGATTTTTAATTAATTACATGAAAATATTAATAAAATTGCACTCTAATATCTATAGGCTAAAGAGTCCTAGAAAACCTAAGAACATGAGTTGAGCTTCTAAAAGGAAGTAAATTTCATTATTAAAAATTCAAAAATGTGGACATTTCAAGAGAAACACAAGGCAAGTTAATATAAAAGCATTTAAATTATAAAGTGAGTTTCACATTTTAATATTCAGCTAATTTTTCATCCTTAATACTGTATGAGATATGAAAAGTATGAATGTTTCAATAGTAACAGCCTATTCTAGTATTTTTAGAGTCTGATGACCATTGGAAAACATTGGCTAATTAAGGAATGATATTAAAGATAGCAGTTCTATACTTTAATTTTAAAACAAATTATTTTTCAAATACGTTTTGGTATAAAATAATTTTAAAATAATTTATTTCTTTAAAATTTTGATCAAAGTAATTTACTTTTAGTTTATTCTCTTTTAATGATAAACTATTACAAAACAATTATTTTATTTGTGAAGTTCTTACATCAAAAAAATCCTTAATTATGTTATTTACCATTTTAAAACAATGTTACCCCCCCCCCCAAATACATTTAAATTTTTCTTCATTTAAATATTAGTAAACAAAAAGTGAACTGTTTTTATTTTCGTTTCAATACTGAAAAAATATAATTTTGAATATGTTTATATTTCTCCTAAAATTCGTTTGTAACAATTATTTTCATGCACATACATATATATACATAAATGTATACTGAAACTATTTCTTAATGATTTTAAAGTCACAATTTTAACCAATTTAAGTGCGCTTTATTTCTATACTAATAACATTAAATCCCATTTGAATGGCACAATTAAAGTACATGATGTTTGTAACGTTACACATCTTTTGATATGTTATATATTATTCATTTACTATATATATAGTATTTGTATTTACAAATAATTTTTTTAAAAATAAAACAAAAAATGAAATTTAAAAACAAAAATCCATTTAATTTCAAATATATGTGTGTAGTAAAATTATATACTAGAATGAAATATGAATAGAAATGATCTCCATTTATTTCTCTAAACCTCCTATAGTAAGTAATAAATCAAACTTGTTATTATTATTATATTAATAGGAATAAATAATATTCTATTTAATTGACTTATAGTATGTTCTGTACTAGTTAGGATTATGTTTATAGTTATATTTTAAAATAATATCATGTTCAAAAGGCCTGTATATTTTGTTTTATTAATCTATATTAGCTTATAAAGTATAATCTTTATTAATAAATATTAATTTGTCAAAATTATGAATTTGAAGTTTTTTTCTATTGATTTTATACAAATAAAATATTGCAGTTTTATATATTAATATATTATTTCGTAAATCTAATATATATAAATTATTTGACAAAATCTCAAATACTATTTATCCTTATCATTTTAATCAGCATTTATTCATTATAATTATCCATGTTAAATACATAATAATCCAAAACCATTTTTATTAGATTTAAAAGCATTACACTTCTTTCTATCTTAGATATAGGCTTAAATTTTACTAAAAAACAAATGTGTAAACTTTTCTTTATAAATTTCCATATGACAACCCCTGTAATGATTTTTTTTAATCTTTGGAACATTATTTGCCAATATTTTCATTAAAAAATTTTTAGAACTATAAAATCACCATATCATACATATTCAATATTTTTTAAATCCCCACATCATAGTCACTGACTTTTTCTAAAACTTTTCTCAATACATGGATATGATCCATGGTGTTTAAACCACTTTTAAATCTAGTTTGTTTGTTTGTTCAGAGCAGGCGAATTGTAATTATTTTGATAATGATTTCTTTAAAATTGATAGAAGATTGATAAATGTATAACTTGTGATATCTTCTGGATTATCTTTCCTAAATATCAATATTACTAACATACTCTTTATACATTTTTATCATTTAGAAATTTTACTTCTTATCTTAAAATATCAATAATGATTCCATCCTTTCCTGGGTTTTTATTTTTTTTTATAGATTACATTATATGTATTATCTTTTCATTTAAAATACTTGACAATTTAAAAGATATAGTAATTATAGAAAGTAATTTCTTTTCTTGTTCTTTACTTCTACATTATTTTTTATAAACTCTTACAACACATTTCATATTATGTCTTTTAATAATAGTTTCATTTTTTCTTATCATTTTGTCTCTTTGTGAAAATGTTTTTATCCCCGATCATTATTGTTATTGTTGGCTGGAATTTGTTATTTATTATAGAAAATCTACTTCTAACAGGTGTAGCTATAAAATTGTTTTCACGATTTTTTGCTTTTTTTAATTGTATATTAGAAAAACTTCTATTTTTAAAAAAAAAAAACAAGCCTCGTCTTTACACGTATATGTTAAGAGCGTTTGTCATGTTCTTATAGTTCAAATAGCAAACTATATTTAGTTTTAGATTCTAACTAGATCTTTCTCATATGGTTAGATACTATTGAATAAATCAAGGCTTAAACATTACTAACAAAGACTTAAAAGCATCATCATTTATATATTTCTACTTTCTGGTATATGAATAAAAGAAACAATTTCCATTACTTAATATATAAGAATATTTAATATTTTGTAACCAAAGCTAATTCTAAGACAGGGCTAAATACTTAACAATATTTATTAACTGTACATAATTTTTCTTATTAGAGGAATGTTATTAATTTATAACTAAATGTTGGAGATTTACATTTTGTTTAAAGAGAAAGTGTAGAATTTGATCCTTGAAGAATTTTTAATTGTATACTCATGATCAGCCCAAAACCATTGTCTTTGCTTCATTGGATTTGTGATTTTCTGCTAGTAGTTACACTTTTATTATTCATTAAATAACTTTGATATTTAAATGTAAATTAGACTTATGATTAAAGTCATGTATTTTGGCAGTTAAATCAAGTGTCAGTTATTCTTAATAATAGTATGTAAGTGAAACCATGTCCTGCATGCCACATGCATTTCTTATAACAGCCTTTTCCATGATATTTACTTAATGGTGAAGGATAAAGAGTATCTCATTTATAGTGTAAATGATATATGATTCAATGTCCATTCATAGAAAATAATTTTACTTAAGATAAATATTATTATTTCTTAATAATATATAAAATGGTAAATTTTTAGGCAAATGGTAATCTTGTATGAGAATTGTTTAAAGATATGAAAAATAATTATATAAATATAGAGAAAAAAGTTAATGGTATGGAACAACATTATACAATAGTGAAAATAAATTTAAAGATATGTATCAGAGTCATGAATATGGAACAAAATTAAGTGAGTAATAAAAAAAATAATATTAAGATGGGAAAGAAAATTGAGAATTTTAATAGAAATTGTGAGAAATATAGAAGTGAAAAATGAAACAAATAGAAAATAATATAGAAAATCTTAATGTAAAGTTCAAAGTGATGAAATCTTAAGCAGAATTTCTGAAGTTATATAAATTCAAAGCTAAAAGATGTCAAGAGAAATATAAAAATAATAGAAGAAAAAATTAATGGAGCATTTAGGAATGGAAAGTAAAGATAAATATAATAAAATAGTATTCTCAAAATACAAAGAAGCTTAAAATAATATGGAGAAAAATTTTTAAATAAAGTAAAATATGATAAAAATAGACAAAATATGATAGAATATCAAAACTACCAGGAGATAATCAAATTTGAGCAAGAAATCGAAAAAGCTACTGAAGGTAGAATTGAATATACCATGGACTCACTACTTTGAGACAATCCATCTCTACCTTAAATTGAATAAAGGCTAAGCAAAAAATGTGTGGAAATCTTAAAAAATAATATAAAATTGCTTAAGAAATTAGTGGAAATGAAATTATCATTAAAACAATATCAATGAACAAAAATTTGATGTGAAGTTAATACAAAAATATTAAAAAAATGTTTTTAGATATGTACAGGAAAAATTTGGTGGGATTTTATATGAAACAGATGAAAATAAGAATGAAATATTTACTTATCCCAAGCTCATAAATTCTGTTTATCATTTAATCTAAAGAAAACATCTCCTTTGAAAAAACTAGTGAAATGGTGAACCAGAAGAAAATTAAAAGTAAAAAAATAATTAATGAATATTAATTCTCAAAGAAATATATAGCTATCTAATAAATTTATTAAATAGTAAAATAAAGGAAAAGGTCACAGAATATGTAGAAAGATTAGAAAAGTTTTTTAATGTGCCATGAATCAAAAAGAAGATTCCAGTCCTTTGTAATATTCTCCAATCAAAAGATTGGTGGTATTCATTGTTTAACAGACCTACATCCATGGAGATTTCTTTGCATGTTCTTGAAAACTTTTCATAATAAAATAAACTAGATGCAATATAATACCAGATGTCCCAAAAAGATATGCAGTTGAGAATACTGACTAACCTTCCTGTAAATAGTTGAACATATTTTATCCTAAAATGCAGAGCATATTGTAATTGCAGCCAGACTTACATCATAGCAAGTAAGTAAGATCTTAGCACAATAGATAAAAATAATTCTCAGAATCCACCTCAAAAAATAAACAAGTTTAATAATATCAAATATGTGACATTAACCAAACATAATATCTAATGTACCATGAAAAAAAACAGGATGGAAAATCTAAAGATCCAAGATATAATGTCTGAAAATATTAGAATAAAACAAATTCTTCTAAAAAAACATCCATATAAAATTCAACTCTTAACATCATTTAGTAATATTAATAATGAGGCTAAAAGTATTCCATTAAAAATGGTTGGAAAAAAATCCTCTAATATAATGAAACATAAAAACACCTTAAGTGGAAATTTTTTATAATGAGGTCTGGTAAAATAAAAACACTATGATGCATATAGAGACCATTTAATTAAACAAATGAATAGTATTATTACAGAACATGACCAAGATGTTGTACTTTGTGATGCATACAGTTGATCAAAATTTATGCTTAAAATAGAAAAATTAGTATTTGATATATTAATAAATCCAACTAATAAAATTCATTGCTGAAATAAACAATATGGACAAAAAAATCATAGTAATTTACACATTTATTTTTCTTAAATAAATAGCATAATGTTAACAAATGGTAGTAAGTCATAGGTGGTCAAACAATAGGTATGGTTTAAATATAATAATCAGATCTCAACGAATAATCACCATATAGTTTTACTTGTGAAAGAGGTAGTACATATGAAAGTTTTGGGAAAAAATAACTCTCATAAAAATAATTTTATTAAAGATTAAGTTTGTTTCCAAAACTGCAAATAAATATCTAAAAAAATATTTTAAAGAATTATCAAAAATATTTTAAATAATTGAATGCCTTCAATGATTGTTAATTTCAAAAGAAGTTTGTGTGCTGGACATAATACAACTGAAACCAATGTATGATCCTTAAGTGCCAATACACTGACTAATGGGTATGCAATACAGGAATTGGACACTATTAATAGAAATGCTATTTCATAGATTTCCACATGTATTTACTGTTATGTTTAGATATTCATGAAGATTCCATAGATAAGCAAAATCCAGAAACATATTTATAAAAACTTTTTTTAAAAGAATCATTTGAATTTGTCCAAATATATGACAATGGTTTATTATGATTAAAGATTGTAAAGAAATAAACAATTCTTTCAATGTAAGAAATTTAAAATTTTGTTACAAATAAAATGATTGCTCCCAAGCACACGATCAATTAAAGGAATAAGAACATTTGAATCCATAGAGTTATTAGCAAAAGATACATTTTCTTTTTATTTTATAGAAAGAGATGCAGAAACAACAGAATGCTTTTATGTCAAAGTAATGGTTTGTGCATGAGCTAAAATAAGGG
The DNA here is from genome assembly GCA_028023455.1 of Epiperipatus broadwayi. Taxonomy (NCBI): domain Eukaryota; kingdom Metazoa; phylum Onychophora; class Udeonychophora; order Euonychophora; family Peripatidae; genus Epiperipatus; species Epiperipatus broadwayi. The sequence goes on along the minus strand of JAQFVV010000137.1, from coordinate 69,853 downwards.
GAGAGAAGAAGAAATTTATTTTAGAAAACTGATTATGCTCTTATTGAATCAATATTAATAGTAATATTTTCATTTAATTGAGACCTTCTATTTAGGTACTTACAACTGCGAATGACTTTCAAGTGAAGTAAGATTGAAAAAATTGAAAGTAACTTTTAATATTAAATGGGACATTATTGGATTTTGTGAAGTTAGAAAAAAGTTGAAAAGACAATATTTAAAATCTGGACATGGACCACACTAAAAAGGCACAAACATTGTGAGTACAGTGTAATAAGATGCATTATAAATAAAAAGTGAAGTAGTAAATTGTTGATATCATTGGTATATTGGACAGAGTAGCAAGATCAGCTATTCAATTTAATAATAGATATCAAATGACAGATAATGCAGGATTATATCCAACAACCCAACAAGTTTTCATTGTGATGAAGAAGTAGATGATTTTTATATGGAATTCTAAAAGGCTTTTGATCCGACAACACAATATTTTAAAATTGACATGAGAGACTTTAATACTAGCATTGGTAAACAATTAAAACAATCCTGTAAGTAAATTTTGTTATGATAATAAAAATGAGAGAAGTCATATATTTGCAGAATTTGCATAAAAATAACTTTATAATTATGCCTTCTTTTAAAAACAATGTTAAATGGAAATAGACATGGAAGTATGCAAATGAAGGTACAGTAGAATTGGATTACATTTTCATTAATAAAAAATATTTATTACAAGATTGCAATGTTCTTTATAATTTCAGCATAGGAAGTGATCATCAATTAGTGAGATGTAAGATACATGTTAATGCAAAACTGGAAAGATGAAAATTATTTAAAAAGTTAATATTTCTAATTTTCAGAAACATTCAAATGAGTTTAAATTAGAACTTGAAAATCGTTTTCAAATATTAAGATTTTGAAAATGATTCACATTTGGAAAAACAATATAAAAATAACTGCAATAGAAATAGCTGGTACAAAAATAAGCAATTTACCACGAAATTTCTATTGAGAAAAGACAATTTATGAAAAAATAAAAAACAATATAAAAATAATGCATTAAGAAAGATTGAATATCTCAAATTTTGTAAAATTTTACAAAAAAATAATTCATAATGATATAAGAGAAAATAATTGTGAAATGGTAAGGCAAGTTATAGAAGAGAATAAAAGTCTCAATAGTGTAAAACAACATTTTGGTATTAGCAAGAACTTATTTCTGCAATAAAAAAGATGAAATTATTACTAAAAAGAAAGATGACATGTTAAAATGTGTAGAAGAGATCTATCAAAATTATATAGCAATAAAAAAAAGAAAAGTACCTCCTGCAGTTAGTATTTATTCTGAATTGTCCAGAATTTTAAATGAAGAAGTGAAACATGTAACAAAATAAAAAATTTATTGGCAAAGTTTTATACCAAATGTCTAAATGATAATGATGTACCAGGTTATTGAAAAAATTCATTATTAATATTTAAAAAAGATGATATAGAAGATATCAGAAATTATAGATCTCTATACAAAATTTTTGCCAAAATAATTACCAACTCATTTATAACAAACTTTGGATTTTAACTAACCAAAAGAACAAACTAGATGTAAAAGTGGTTTTAAAACAATGGATCATACCTATGTATTGAGAGAAGTTATAGATAGGACCAATAAATATGAACTGCCATTATGCTTTCAACTTGTAAACTATGAAAAAAATTAGATTCGATAAGAATTTCTTCAATGATTAAAGCATTGGATCATCAATGTGCAGACCCAGGATACTGTCATATTCTGATGAATGTTTATAAAAATGCAACAGTAACAATTAGATTACATAATGATACTAAGAAGATTAACATTGAGAAGGGTGTAAGACAGGTGACTCCATATCTCCAAAACTTTTTACAGCCTTTTTACAGGAAGTATTTTGTAGATTAAAATGGGAAGATAAAGGAATAAAAAAAAATGGTGATTATTTAAGTGATCTACATTTTTCAGATGATCTAGATGTTTTCCAAATAATTTTTCAAAACTTCCGGGAATGTCACAAGAATTATCAAATAAAAGTAAGGAAGTAAGATTAAAGATAAATGGTAAAAAAGCTAAAGTAATGTTCAATGGATTTTTACAAAAGAAGTAAATAAAGATCGATAATGATCAGTTAGAACAAATTAACAACTACAAATATCTTGGTTAGATTATTACTACAGACAGAAACATAAAATAAAACTGGTTTGAAGTGTTTTTTGGTAGAAATAACAATATTGAAAATAAATATGCTTGTGGATATGAAATGGAAGGTTTTTAATAATGTTTTACCAGGTCTTTGAGATTTGGACACTTAATATAAGGAAAATACAAAGACTTCAGACCACTTAAAGAAGTATGGAGAGATGCATGTTAGAAGAAACAAAAAGAGAACAAATAGATATTATCAATATTTTTGAAGGAATTAGGAGATTGAAATGGAGGTGAGATGGACATATTGTTAGAAGTCATAACAGATGGACAATTGAAATTTTAAACTGAATTTCAGGAAACCACAATAGACTTAGAAAAAAACAACTTGCGAGATTGAAAGATGAATAAGAAAGTGTGCTGGTATAATGTGCAGCAGGGAGGCTAGAGATTGGAAATGAATTAATTTTGGAGAGACCATCTTGCAGTGGGTTAATAATGATTTAAAATGTTGATCATCACATTGTATTAACCAATAAATAATTGACTAAACAAAATTAATAATTGTTTGCATATGTTTTTAATCTGTAGCTTGGATTTATTAATTTTTCATCACTAACAATATAGATATCCTTACCCTTAAAATGTTTATATGCATAAAATATAGAATAGTAAGTGTGCTAGTATTGAACGAATTGTTCTTTAATTAACAAATATTTAAAAATAATAATACAGGAATCCATATTATAATAATGAGATAATAATAATTTTGTCATTATTTGATTTTAATATATTGTTAAAAATAAGTTAATTAATTTTTTTGTGACAAACATTTTTTTAAAATCCTGTTAAAATGTTTAAAGAGATCAAAATTGAATCCTTTCATATTTAATTAGCTGAAAAATAAATCATGATAACTCAGAAAAAAAAAAGACAATTCACTTTTCTTTTATGGATATATGTTTATGAATTGTCTTAAACATTGTAAAATTCTGAAGTATTATTTTTATTTCGAAGCTTTGCTTTTTGAATTTGTCACATTGTGTCATTTGTTATGTCTCTAGTAAATAATTAATATTCCCAGATAATAAATCAATACCTTGTAGAAAAAACATTCATTATTATTGTTTCAAAAGAGAATGTCTTAAAAACGATCACATTTTCTAATTCCTCTGAAATTATTAGGAAAAATTATTGCACATACAAAAAATTACAATAATGAAATATGTAAGCATGTAATTTAAATAATGAATTCCACTACAATGAGAAAAAGAAAAGAAATGACAAACTAATTTTTGGATTTTGTTAGCAAGAGGGAAATGGGCCTTTGCATACCAGTCTGCAGAAAAAAAAAAGAGGGATTTAAACTGATGGAGACTTATTAAAAAAAAAGTAGTATGTGAGCTTCCCATTTAAATATTCAACCATTGCTTCAATACTAATACAGAAATAAAGATATGTAAATGAACTATAATGGAATACCAGGAGTAAGAGGTTCCACTCAAATGCTAAGAATCCAATGGACTTTTAAAAACATCGAGTAATCAAGGAATGATATTAAACAATAGTAGCATTATGTTGTAATATTAGAAAATGATTTATTTATATTGTTTTATGATATAAAACAATTCTGTAATTTAGTGTGTTATTATGATTACAGAAATAGAAATTTTTAATATCGAGTTACAAACAAAAATAATAATTCAATTCACGTACAAAACTACATTATTCCAATTATAAAATCATACCATAATTAATATCATTAATATAATCAAGTAAGTCATATCAAATTGAGTATATATCAATTTGCCATATTATTAATAAATATTTTAAAATCTAATTCAAAGATGTTATCTCTAGCTGAATTTTGATTATAAGTATTTGCAAATGAAACAAAGGAGAACACTTTAATAATGCATTTTAGTGATAAACGTTAATCTAAAACTGTCATAAATGATCTTGCCTTTAGAAGTGGCACATTTCAGATTCCTTACCTGATTGGCTAGCACCTAGTTGATATCCAATGGATTAAATATTTTACTGGAGTTTGCACACCAAATCTGCATATTTCCAGTAAGGGAGGGGATCTAATGTTAAATAGTCAGCCTTTTGGGAGGCAAGGCTGAAAGAGAGAGCAATTACTTCTGACAACTTTAATGACTGAACATGCTCTTTAATAAACCCTCTGCCATCAGCAAGAGTAGTCATTATTGTGACATCCATGCAGTGAGGCAAGCCTACTTACAGACTGGAGACTGGAAACTGTTGTATCTGCACTCAACTCAAGGTAAGCTAAATACATAGCTAGAAGAGTCTTACCAAAGCTCACAAGGCAGGCTAATCATTTAGCTAAAAGTGAGTTCTGTATTCGGCATGATTACCTCAGCATTAACTTGTATAAACCATATGAGTATATTATTGTTCAAGTAACAAGTGTTTATATTTTTAGTATGAATAAATTGTACATATTAATTGTTGAGTAGTTGTTCTTTTGTGTCTGTTGTTTTGGAACTGAACCAGTAAGTCTAATCAAACACAACAGATCTGGCACAGTCACAGAGAAATTTTTCCCTCACAGCTGGAAAAATTATACCTAGACATATAAAATGAATACGCAAGTACATATATTGTGTTTTGTATTAAAAAAATTGCTATAATTACATTACAGTGATTATTAAAATCACTTAAAACTGCTTCGAATATAAAATTGACCGCAAACATATAGGCATGTAAATTTGAAGCTACATCCAATCATGAGAGCTTTACTAGAAATAAAGTGACAGAAGCATGCCCTAGTGGTTTAAAAGCTTCATTGAGTTAGTTACAATAATGTAACAATAAAACCCAAATAATTACAAGAAACCCAAATAATTACAAGTGGTTACTCAGAGAAATAAAAAATAAAAATCTTTTAAAAAAACTACTAACAGTAATACAAAAATAATTATGAGTGGTTACTCACAATAATAAAAAATGATTCTAAACATCTGCAAACAGTAGTACAAAATAATTATGAGCAGTGTCTCACATAAATAAATAAGGATAGCTAATGCAATGGACCCTATGGAATCTTTTGATCTGGCTCAATCTGAGAGCTGGCCAAATTATAAGGAGCATTTAATTTTTTACCTACAGGTCAATTGGATTAAAAAACCTGAGGTAAAGTTAGCCACACTAATGATCATTATAGGTCTGCAGCTAAACTGAATTTTGACAGAGTATTGATAATTCTTATAGAGTATTTCTCCCTATAACCTTGGTAATAATGCAGAGATACCATTTTAATCTCAGCATACAAAAACAGGGTAAAATAGTTAGAGAATTAGCAACATGAATCTGTACATTAGCCTTAAAGTGTGATTTCAAAGACTTAATGAAAAAAGCATTTCGTGATCATTTTATTTGTGGCATAAATGATCACAATTTAAGGCTGAAAATATTGATGGTTCTGGATCTAGATTTTTGAGACAGTGGTAGTTCAGGCTGGACTAGCAGAGACAATAGCTAGTCAAACTACCCCATTTAAAAGACTTACTAAGTATAAAGTGCAAAAATTGAGCATAACACTGGGTTACCCAAATACGCAGTCAGCTTAGAGAACTAATAGCCCACAGCTTTTCTATAGATGTAATGAGCATATGTGCAGGTATACAGAAAGCCCATACCACAAGGCAACATGCAAGCTTTGCAAGCAAATTGGACATATAAAGGCAGCATGTCTGAAATCAAAAAGACAAACAGCCAAGCCAAAAATAGAAACACCTATTCCTAAAAACAGTAAAGGCACTTATAAGAAACATAAAGAAGTTGCCTGCATAAAACATATCAGAGATGACAAGTCTGGGTTCACATACTGTCATAATTAAAGATATGCCAGTTAAGATAGAACTTGACATGGTCAGTAGTGTCTATAGTTTCAAAAAATACCTGGGTGTTCATTAATAAAAAGAATAAATATAAACTTCACCCTATCAGTAGGTCAATATTAGACTACCAAGGGAATAAAATCAAACTGCTGGGTCAAACAACAGGAAAAATTACCATGCCTAACAAAACTATATACCTACCTCTAGTAGTAGCATTAGGTAACCATAGGGATTTAATAGACCATGACTGGTTCAGTCACTTAGGATTCAAAGTGACAAATCTGATTTCTCAGAAAATCTTTAACAAAGAGATAGGTCTGTATTTGGGGCAACCAATCCATTTACTACTAAATGGAGATGTAAAACCTATCAGTTGTATGTGCAGATCATTTCTACTCACTTTGCATATCAAAGTAGAAACAGGGCTCAAGAAGTGTCAGGCAGTTGGTATAATTGAGCCCATTTCATATTCTGAATGGGCCACCTCTATAGTACTAATTATTAAAGGGAATGGTGATATACATATATGTAGAGATAATTGTTGTACAATCAACAAAGCACTTGATACAGATAATTATCCACCACCATCAGTCAAGCAAATACTAGCCACATTGTCAGGTGGTAGGGTTTTTCCAAAAATGATCTTAAACATGCATACTTGTAACTACCTGCGGATGAGCAGGCTGCAAGAGAATTATCAATAGTAACACATAAGGGGTTATTCAAAATGAACTGACTATCTTTTGATATTTAGGTTGCACAACAATATTCCAGAGTCATGGATCAACTGACTGCAGGAATACCAGGTGTGTTACCATAATTTGATGATGTCTTACTAGTGGCCCAAACTCCTGAAGTACCACCAAAGAATTCTTAGATAAATTCAAAACTTCTGACATTAAAATAAACTGGGATAAGTGCATATTTGAAGCCAGATAGCTTAAATTTCAGGGGTATAAAATAAATACTGGTGGCATTTATCCAGTCCAAGAGAAGGTTATAGAAATAAAGAAAGCCAAAACACCAGAAAATAAGAAGGAACTTAAGTCCTTTTTAGGACTACTAAACTGTAACAAAGGCTTCTTATACTATAAAACAGAGGCAGCTAAACCATTATACAAGTTACTAGTTACTAGACATAAAGGTGAGACAGTAAGCATGATAAAACATTTAAGATGCTAAAAAATCTAATATCAGATACTACAGTACTGACACACTTCAAACCAGGAAAGTGATAGTGCTGACTTATGACCCACATCACCAGTAGGAATGTGTCCCATAGAAACAAGGATGGGACACAGCCTATTGCTTTTGCATCAATGTGCCTCTCTAGGGCTGTTAAAAACTATACTCAAATAGACAGAGAGACCTTGGCTTTGATTAATGGCATCAAAAAGTTACATGACTACCTATATGATAGATCATTTATTTTTCAGACAGATCATAAATCCCTTGTGGGAATTTTTGCATCTGATAAAAGAATCCCACAGCATGCATCACCATGAAAGCCATAGTGATTCAATTTCCTGTCAGGCTATGACTTTACCGTTCAAGACATTGAGGGAAAGCATATCCCTCATATAGATGCATTAAGCCAACTGTCTGCAGAAGTGGCAGACAGTCCAACATCATCATGTCAATCAATTAGCATGATTGACCTAGACCTAACATTACCATTGAACAGCAAATCAATAGCAGGGTAGACTAAAAATGATTCAGGATTCCAAAAGTTATAAAAATGGGTTCAACAGGATTGGCCCAATAAATAACCAATTGAGTTACACTCAGCCTACTGAATGCATAGGTTGGAACTCCCAACAGAACATGGCTGCCTTATTTGGGAAACCTGAGTTGTAATTCCCCCAGCCAGACATTCCCAGGTGGTCAGTTTGTTGCACTTTAGGCACAAGGGATAGTCCAGATAAAGATTGCTGGCAAGATCATATTGTAGTGGCCTACCTTAAATGCTGACATCGAAGCCAAAGTCCACCACTGCTGGAAGTGCAAGACAAAGAATATGCCAGCAAAAGACCAAACAGTCCAATGACCCAAACCTGAAGGGCTCTGGTCTGGATTCCATCTGGACCATGATGATCCATGAAAGCCACTGCTGATAGTGGTTAAGCTGTTTGCCACACATGGTCTTTCTAAAACACTAGTGACTGACAATGACATAGCTTTTTCAACTGGTGCATTCAAAGCTTTCTGCACTAATAACAACATCAAACTCATAAACAGCCCTCCATTCCAGCCTAAAGATAGTGGTCAGGTACAAGGAGCTAAAAGGCCAATAACAAAAATGGATACAAAAAGTTGGAATACCAGAATTACTAGGACTCTGCTTGTGCAGCACTCCACTCCAAGAACAGTAACTGGGAAGACTCCTGCATATCTGTTATTCAACAGACCCTTAAGAACCATGCTATTGACCCTGAAACCTTATGCCAAACTTGAAGAAGATAAAAAAACTTCAAATAAAGACACAAGTACTATGCTGTATGTACTGTGGGTCCACACAATGGATACTTGCAGTGGTGACTCAATAAAGGGTCTCTAACCTGTCATTGTGCAAACAGAAGATGGTCATCATCATCATTTCCATCACACCCACTTAAGACTCAACCACACATCAGAAGCTAAAAAGAGCAGTCATCAACCTGAGATGATTACCTCAGGCAGGGAAGATGAACAATAAAATCAAGACAGCAGCAAACAACCAAAAACAAGTACATCAAGTGAAGAAGATGAAGACAGGAACAGCAATCAACCAGAGAAATTAACAAAGCAGATGATACATCATCCAGTTCATCTTGATGACTGTCCTCCAGGGCTAATTTTAGCCAGGGGGAGGAATATCATATCTGACTTTGCCTTTATGAGTGGACTATTTCAGATTTCTTACCTTATTGGGCTAGCACCCAGTTGTTATCCAATGGAATTAAATTTGTCACTGGGATTCATGCACCATATCTGCATGTTTCTCATAAGGTAAATGATCTAATGTTAAATAGTCAGCCTTTTGAGAGACAAGGCAGAAAGAGAAAGAGAGCAATTACTTCTGGTAACTTGAATAAATAAACATGCTCTTCAATAAACCCTCTGCCAGCAGCAAGGGAAGTCTCTCAACTCATTATGTCCATGCAGTAAAGCAAGTCCACTTATGGATTGGAAACAGCCACATCCACACTCAACTCAAGGCAAAATAAATACATAGCTGGAAGAGTCTTACCAAAGCTCATGAGGCAAACTAATCATTTAGCTGAAAGTAAGTTCTGTACTTGGCATGACTACCTCAACATTGACTTGTATAAATCACATGTTATTACTTTTTAGCTAACAAGTGTGTATATTTTTAGTACTAATAAGTGTACATATTAATTGTTCAGTAGTTGTTCTTTTGTGACTGTTGATTTGGAACCAAATCTGTAAACCTAACCAAACACAATAAAAATGATTAGATATGCATGTTTTATATTAACAATTGTTAATAGTAATATTTAAGATTTTATTTGTTAAAATAACCTTCTAAATGACAAGCTTATATAAGAATTTAAGATCTCTGATTTTTTTCTAACAGATAGAAGTACATTGTAGTTATTTAACTTAATCTAATTTAAAAACATTTGGGCTTCAAACATCATATCCATTTTCCAAAATAGACAGAACCAAAAAGAAATTATTTATACTTAATGAGATTATTAAATTTTCTATCATGCCTTACAATAACACTCATAATTTTAAAAACTTTATTTGTGATTACTTCAATATTATGATGAAAAGATTCACTACTAGCTAATATAATACTAAGTTCTTAATGAATGTTTACCAAATTTATTTTATGGTCCTCAATATAAAAAAAAACTTTAAAAATGGAAATAGTTGAACATTTTCCACGCTATTATTTTTACATCATTCTCAAAGACTTTATCTTGTGTTTGAAAAAGTGGGAGTATTCATTTATATAGTGATATCTACAAAGCGCATGTGCATTAGCTTAATGGCTTATTTGTATTACAGTTTATAAAAATTGCGCTATATAAAATAAATGTCTTGTTAACATACTTTTGTAAAATATTACAATCATTGATTGAATTAATATATTGAAATATTTTACAATGATCTGCAAAACTCAAAAGTTGTAAAAATTCCAAATTTTGCCCTATAATGTTAAATAATAATGGCACTCAGATGGTACCTTGAGGTACTCCTAGATTATAATAGAATGAATTAGAAGACTTTCTAATAAATTTCACATAAGTCATTTTTTCCTAGTAAAAGATGTAAATAATCAATTCAATATCTATTTATTGTGTTACAGTAATAAACTAAATTAAATAAAATCAGAAATAGTGGTAGTTTGAAAAATAACATTATTTTTATCATAATGTTGTTACTGATAGTTAAAAATTAGAAAATGTTTAGCATTTTCCAAGAGAACATTTAAAAATATTTAACACATTCAAATGACTGTATATTAATAATGTTAATTATTAAAAATAATTGCAGTTTTAATTCAAATTTTAACATAATTCAAATTTTAACATAAGCAAAACAATTTTATAATTAATAATAACAAGAAATTATATCTTTGTGTTAATTAGGACTTGCCCATTTGCAAGAGCTGTTAAAGAATCCAGAAAGTGATTACTTTCATATCACAGTAAGACAATTAATTGGTGATGATTACAGAAATATTCTTAAAGAAATTCGAAGCCGAAGAGAGTCTCACATTGTGTTAGACTGTAACAGTAAAAAGATTTACTCTGTATTGAAGCAGGTAAAACCAAACAATAGTGTTTATGACATATGCAGAATTAACATATATATATAGATAGATAGATAAATTATTATTTTGGGGACAAAACGTGTATTATTTTGCATTACAATCCAAAATTTTGACAGACTAGCATCCGCCATTGTCAAGGTTAACTTTTGAAAAGTAAATCATTAGATCTCACACTCAGTCACATTATTGTTTGAGATCTAACAATTTTTCTTTCAAAAGTTAACGTTGACAATGGCAGATGCTAGTTCATCGAAATATCAGATTGTAATGCAAAATAATACACAGTTTATTCGCAAAAATAATAATTTATCTATATCATACAACCGTGAAAACATTAAATATATATATATATATATATTTACATTTAGTAAATAAAGATGAAATATTTATCATTTACTTATATTTATATAAAAATTATATATAGACAACTACTTGTTTTTTTATCTATCTAGATATATTATATATTTACATTTTTTAAATGTTTTATATCTACATATATATAAATATCTTTGTATATATAACTTAAATAGAAGTAACCACGTTCTTTCTGTGAGACAATAATAATAGCACTCATATATTAATAAAAAATAGAAACCACTTATTTCTTAAGTTTTGATGTATTTAGAGAAACATTCATTGATGTTTCTAAAAATAAAATGTGATATTTATATATTAGCCAGATTTTAAATACTGCTTAAATCATTCTCAAGCAATATCATCTCATGTCCAATACTATCACTAAATTAGTATTTGTAAATATAAATTCTTATTAAGTACAATGTCAGCATATAATACTTAAATAAGGCTATAATCTTAGTACATGCACCTTGAGTGCTTAATTTATTATAAGAGAGATCTCTACAAATCTAAACGCAAGATTCGACATTTTTTTGTAAATGGGAATAAATATATGCAAAGCACGATATAATATATATGTAAATTAAGCATTTCACAAACTATTAATAAGCAGCACTCATATGTTAATAAATTCTAATAAAGAATAACAACATTAGTGAATGTGCATTTAAATACAACAAAACTTAAGGAATAAGCAGCTGCCTATTGCTTATTAACATTTATGACATATTAGTGCTGTTTATTAATGTTTTAAAAGAAGTGGTTTCCCTTTCATTTAATTTACAAATACACATCAGATTATGGGTATTTATTATTTATAAAATAAGAAACCTTAATGATAGTTTTTTCGCAGCATTGCAGTAGGTAGAATTGGTATTAACATTACAATTTATATTTTAAACTTAAGCAATATGTATTAACTTATATTAAGCAACTCAGTGGTTTCTTAAAATGATTCATATATTAGATAATGGGAAAATATTTTTAATATAGTAATGGAAAACTTTTGGAAACGAAAATGGTTTGAATTTATATTAATTGTTGCTGTGTCCTTAGGTCATTTAATCTCTATCAGGCAGAGACAATAAATAATAAACTTGCATGCTAGTTAAATAATAAATATTTATTTAGCATAATAATAGTAATAGTAATAGTAGTAAAAATAACTAACAATAATAATAATAATCATAATAATAATAAAAAGAATAAGGAATTAATAGACCATTTAAATCAAATAAGACTCTGTAATTTATCCTCTAGTAATGTTTTACACACACAAAAAGTAAAATTGAATATACATGTGTATTTTCAATTTCACAATCTCTTTACATACAAACATGCTTACTTTAATTAGGCAAATAAATATAGTCTTTTAGAAGCAATTATCTTCTACCAATTGTCTTTATCTAACAATACACTATTTTTGATATAAAAATAAGACCTTTTAAAAGTTTAGAAATGATATGTTGGACTATTTCCAACATCTATGAATGAATGTTGAATGTATAGAAAATTTTAAACTTTCCAAATACAAACAACACAAATAGACAACACCGGTTTTACTGGGTATTTTCCCATACTTACCTAGCACACATCATTTAGCCAGTTTTATTGGCCTTAATGCAGTTATTAACTTTTTTTTACTGCGATCAAGTTAATTCTTGGTTATTTATTATTTTATCAGTAACCATTTTTACAAGACAGCAAAACCATACATTGAAAGACTGGGTTTTTTAAACTGTTCATCTAATTACACTTATACCTCAATTAACACCTGGCCATCATGCAAGGATTCACAATAGCAATCATCATCAATTTCTAACCACTGTTTTGATTTACAATCGATTTATTATAATGAGCAAAAAAATTGTTTTTGTGTCATTTTGTCAGACTGATAATGTTTTAGAGTAGTTATTAACACCATATCATCCCAACACAAAATAATGACTTCCATGCTGAAATTATACAGTAAAGAGTTTATTCATTAGACATAATATTAATTGCGATTACAAACTTATAACACCATTAGTGAATGTACAGTACAATAATTAATTTTCATCCAGTGTTCTTGAAAACCAATCAGTACTTCATTAATTATATCTCCAAAGTAAATGTTTTCTTCATTAATGATTACAAAACCCCAAAAGTGTTTCATTAAATATAATAAATAATTAAAATCATATTTTAATGATATACAATAACCCAACAGTATACTGCGATGTATTTACTTTTATGGATTAAATTTTTTACTAACTATTCTGTTTCCAGTAAAAATTATGATCACCATATTGTAATTTAGTTATCATAGTTGATAAACTTTGTATGATTAAAAATTACTAATTCTACATAAAAAGTAGCTCTTACTCTATTTGTTTACTTTTAAAATATCTCTTTATTTGTTTCAGAATTGCGAATATTATCGCAAATGTTCTATTAAAGTATTTTCAGTTTAAAAAATGTAAGCAAAATTACATCCATATTTAGTAATAATTTTTATATGATAAATATGCAATCGAAATAAACTGAAAAAAAATTCATATCTTTAATATTTATTTAAGTAGCTCATATCCCGGACTTCTCTTGTACTAATCTAAAAAAATTTAAGTCATTTCTGAGAAAATAGAAACTGCACTTAACAAAATACAACAACTTATGGCAAAAAAAAAATGTGACAGATAGCGTATTTATATGTGAAATGCTATTGTTTAGATCTACATAGTAGATATTGTAAAAAAAAGTCTTAAATATTGATTACATTATTCAAACTCAGAATGCATTAGATTCTTTTTTAATACCTGAGAGTACTTTTTTATGTTAACTGCGATTAAGTTTTAATAATGTACTTTATGCTACTTTTGCTATTTTTAAACTAATTATGAATAACAAATATTTATATTCAATAAAATGAGTTGTTATTAAACTTTTTTTTAAATTTCTAAATACTGGTAATTTCATGTAATATAAATAGTAGTACAAATTTAAAAAAAAAAATTCAATTTGGACTTTGTTCTTTATAATGAGAAACAATTGCACAGAAAAATTGTTAACTCCTAGTTTACGTTGATTTTTTGTCTATTTTACTGCACTTTTGGACAGTTAAAATATGCTTTTTCTCCTGGAAATTCTGTAAATCTACATATATTTTCAAGTAAAATTATGGCAGCAACTATCATGAAAAAATAAAACAAATCTCTGAACTTGGAAACTGAAATAAATATCTTGTGTCATATCAAAAGAGGAGACGAAAATAATGGCATCTGTCTTAGGGGTGTGTTTACTGTTATACCTATTTTTAAAAACAAAGTCAAAGTTAAAAATGTTTAAACTAGCTAAATGCATCAAAACTTTCCAAAATCATAGCATCCTATATGAAAAGAAAATTCAAGAAGTTATTCATTTTAAACTTTCCCCCCAGATCCTCAGTCATCTCCATCTGGTGCATTCCTCCAAAAAAAACAAGATCAAAGAATTTAGATAATGATGGATCTTAGAACGAGCAATGGATGAATGAATTGCCAGAAAAAACAACCTTAGCTAAGTTTTTTTGCATAGATTTAAGTTCATTAGCATAAATACATTCATATTTGCATAATACACATAACAAGCATTTAATGTACATTAAGGGTTTTTAAAAATTACTAGATTAAATTCTTTATTCACAGCTTATGTTCAGCTGGAGGAATCAGCAAAAAAACTATCTGTTCTTTATATGATATTATTGTTTAACAATGAAGTTTGGGGAACCAATCACTCTCAATAAGTGGGGTAAAAGTATATATGTAAATGATATATTGTTTACATAAAATATTTATTTAATTTGATTTACAAATCTTAGTAGATGCATAAATAAATTTTTCTAGAGTAGTTAAATAAAAAATAATTAAATGTTGAAATAACCTGTATGTACTTATAAAATAATAAATAATCTTTATTTACATTAAATATCTTTTAAGCAGAGACATTTCAGTCTTCTCCCTATTCTAGAAATACTGTTCTGAATGACATATATAGTCCTTAAGCCTAGAAGGTAGTTTATGTATGCATAGAGTTTTCTCCATTGGAGTACTTTTACTCTTTTCTTTTTCATTTACAAGCTCATCCTTTTAATCATTTACCTGTTCTTTTCTCATCAGCTGACCAAGTATATTTTTTCTCTACTTCCATTGAAACATTATTATCATAATAATTTAGTGATGGTTCATTATAATGAGAACATAGGTTATTTATATATATATCTCCTTGTTTTCCTTCATTTTTTTTAATTTATTAGTGGTAATTATTTTGATGGCTGCATAAAAAAGTTTGCTGATAACTAAAAGAAGATCCTTTGATTTTTCTTGAAGGACATAAAAAAATCAATTACGGCAAATTCCTAATGTCCACTCCATAGGTTTTTGTCATTGCGACTGTTATTATTATGTGATTATTCATATACTATATGAACATGGATGGGATGTTCACAAACATGCATTAGCCAGCATGGTAAATTTATTAGCTTTTTATCTCTCAGTTTAAGATCAAGAACATCATAGTATTTCTTCTCAGTTGCCTGTTAACTCTTTAACAGAAATATGAACTGAATTTTTTTTAAAATCAGAATGAATATGTGTATAAATGATAAAAAAAAACTTTGTAATATATATTTACAATCATGACAGACAAAAATAAATTATGAACCTTATTTCCAGGAGACTGTAAAGTCACCAGCCAGGATTGTGATTGGTGACAGAAGGCAGAGTGTGCTAAGAATCCTCTAATTGAAAGTGAAACTACCATTACAAGGTGATCTTTTGTTTAGGTATTTACAACTTCAGATCACTTTCAAATGAAAAAAGATTACAAGAATTGGAAAAAGAGCTGTCTCATAATCAATGGAACTTTTATGGGATTTTGTGGGGTTAAAAGAAAAGATGAAGAGACAATTGACTGAAAACTGGACATATTACTGTACAACAAAGGTTCAAATATTGGGAGTGGAGTAAGATTCATTATAAATAAAAAGCGGAAGAACATTGTAAAGATTGATGGTATATTGATAGAATGTCAAAATTAGTTATTCATCTTAATAGCAGATAGTAAGTGCAGATAATTTAGTTTTATGACCTAACAAGTTCTTATAATGATGAAGTAGTAAATGATTTTTATATGGATGTACAAAAGGCTTTTGATCAGATCAAACACCATTTTGAAATTGTTATGAGAGATTTTAATAAAATTTTATAAAAAATTTCTACTGAGACTAGAGAATTTATGAAAATATGTATAAGTAATTCATTCTGAAGGATTGAATATTTTGAATTTAATAAAATGTTACTAAAAAGAGTTGATAATGATATAAGAAAGTATAATTGTGAACAATCAGTACAGAAGAGAATAAAAATCTCAAGAAGGTCAACATTTTTGTTATTGGCAAAAAACTTATCTCTGCAATAAAAAAAAGATGAAACTATTATGAAAAAAAGAGATGACATCATGAAATGTGTAGAAGAGTTTTATCAAGAGTTATGTATTAATAAACAACAAGAAAAAATGCCTACTATAACTACTATATCTTCTGAATTGCTCCTGATTTTAAATGAAGAATTGAGATATGCAATTAAATTTATGAAGAAGAAAAAGCTCCAGGTAATGATGAAATTATAATCAATATCTCAAAAGAAGGGGGTGAATAAATAAAATTTTTTTAGCAAAGTTATATACCAAATATCTAAATGATAAAGGTTTACCAGAAGTTTCAAAACTGCAATATTAATATGAATATTTTAAAAACATTATAAAGAAAATATTAAAAATTATAGACCCATCAGTGTTCTATTTATTTTATACAAATTTTATACTAAGGTAATTACAATGTGTCTACAGCAAACTTTCCATTTCAAACAACTAAGAGAACAAATTGGATTCAAAAGTAATTTTAGTGCAGTGAATCTTATCCAAATATTGAAAGGAGTTATAAAATAGACCAGTGAATATGAGTTACCATTATGCTTTAAATTTGTACATTATGGAAAGGCATTTGCTTCTATAAGCATTTCTTCAGTGATTAAAGCATTAATTATCAAGATATAGACCCAGGATATGTTTATATTCTGAGGTATATTTATAAAAATGCAACAGCAATAATTTGATTACGTTATGATACTAGGAAGATTAGCAGAGAGAAGAATGACTGCATATCTTCAATTTTTCTGAACAGTTCTCCAAGAAGTATTTTGTAGAATAAAATGGGAAGCTAAATAAATAAACAAACGTAAATGAAGATTATTTAAGTCATCCAGATTTTACAGAAGATTTAGCTGTTTTTGAAAATAATTTTTCAGAACCTCAGGAAATGTTGCAAGAGATATCAGATGAAAGTAAAAAAGTAGGACTAAAGATAAATGTTCAAAAGACTAAAGTAATTTTCAGTGGATTTTCTCATAATATAAAAATAAATATTGATAATGATGAGTTATAAGAAGTTGAAATCTACAAATACCTTGGTCAGATTATTCCTACTGACAGAAACATAATGCATGAAATTAATCATAAAATTAAACTTGATTGGAGTGACATTGGTAGAAATAACTTAATACTAAAAGCAAATATGCCTGTGTTTGAAAAGGTAGATTTTTAATATATGTGTTTTACCAGTTCTTACTTAAGTATTTGAGATTTGGACATTTAACAGAATAACAACACAAAGACTTCAGACTATTCAAAAAAGTATGGAGAGATGCATGATAGGAGAAACAAGAAGAGTGAAAACAAAACACATGGGTAATAGAACAAACAGGTGTTACTGACATTGTTGAAAAAATTAAGAGATTGAAGTGGAACTATTGATAACAGATAGAGTTTAAATTTTAAACCAGGTTCCAGGAAATTGTAAAAAAAGACCATATGTATGGTGAATGGATGAGATAGGAAACTGTGCAAGGGTGATATAGAGAAATGAGGCTAAAAATCAAGAAAGATTGATTGAACTTTGAGAGCCCTTCATCCTGCAATAGAGTGATAATGTTTTAAAATGATGATGATCATGGTGATAAATTGTTTTGATAAAGTTTTTCATGTTTTGAATGCAAAAAATCCAATCTTTCTATCAGTAAAGGATAAAAAAACATTTCAACACTTTAATTTGGATGAATTCTCAACTTAGAAATGTGAATTCATTTAACTGTCATGATACTTTTTAGATGAAAAGTGGCCTTGGATGTTGAGTTTTAACATAACTCTAATGTGTTGTCGCTACATTTGACAAATGTGTAGATGAGGTATTTAATTACAGTGGCAAAAAGTTAATAAAATCAATCAGCGTTATTTTCAGTTGATATTAATAAATCTATTATTGTAAAATCACTTCTTTAATGGAATGGATGTATGAAGCAAATAACAATCACAGACTTTCTAAAATATATTTTATGATATTATAAATATTATTTCAAATATTTACATGTGAATATTGTTTTTATTGAAAAGATATAGTTAAGTATAATCATCAATGCTCTGGCAACTTAAGCACCATTAATGTACTGGCCAACTATAAACTTAAATTTTTAAAAAGACTAAACTAAAATTAAAGACAGTGCATGGGTTTTAAAGAATATTCTCTTTTGCTCCAATCAGGATGATAATTGATCATCTCTGGATGCCCAAAAGCACTAAATACACATCCCTATTTATAATTTCATCCCATGCTTGAATCTACCTCAGAGAACATAAGCTCTATTACTGTATGTGACCAAAAGATTATGGAAACAATTTTTAACAATTGAATATAAGTTTATCAATAATAAAAAAAAATTGAAATTAAGCTCTAGATTACACACCTATAAGCTTTCTGATTTTGATTACAATACAAAATTTCAAATGATCATATTACGATTTACATAATTACTATTCAAAATTCAAATTGTTACATTAATGTACATATATGTATGCACAGACATGTGATTTCTAATATACAATTAATATATTTCAATTGATATTCAATAATGACAAAAATGATTAATTTTACATATATATATATATCCTATTTTAATTTGTTACAATAATATTATATTTTTCTAATTTCATTTGGAAAACATACATAAAATTTGGATATAAACAAAATATAGATGTAATTTTAAATCAGTTATCAAATGCTATTACAGCTTTTATTCTTTTAAAAAAAGTGTAGTTACTTTCTGAGAGTTAGAAGCTTTTTATCAAGTTACCCCTTAACTAATTATAAATGTCTTTAAATTTAAAAATATAGATTTAAAATGTCCATCAAAGGAATTATTTAAAAACAACTCACTTTTGTATACAATTTTATCTGCGCTTCTCTGCATATAGACACAGCAGCATATGTAAAACTACTTTATTTAGCTGGTTTTTCTCTTGGGAAAGCTGGTTTTTTTATCAATTCAGGCAATTGTCATCATCAAGTAAAAGTGTATAATTCAGATATGGTTGGTTTTCTCCCTTGGATTTGGTAAGCTTCAGGTCAGCAAGCTGTTTTCCAGAACACTTTTAAGGCTATGAATTACAAAAAAGCTTGACCCTATCTCTTCATGTAAATTGAAACTCCAGCAGTGAACTGTAGAGCATCTACTTCCTCACATTCTTCCATCCTTATGACAATTCTCTGTATAATTCTAATAGTCATCTCTGCAGTGAGCTTTACTATTGCCATTCTCTGCAACAGTTACCAACTATTCACAAAATACTTTAGCCAACTTTGCAATTAGCTCGGCAGTTATCTCTTCTGCTAACCACTTCTCAGAAAATTAAAGCCAAACCTTGCAGTTGGATTAGTTGGCCACTGCTTAAAATATTAAAACCAGACTCTTCTGGCCAACTTTTATAAAACTGCAAGCTAAACTAACTGATATTTTTATCAGTTCTTTTATAATCTTGGTTGGGTCAGGTAATAAAAACATAGTGACTATTTTCAATTAAGTTTAATCCTTTGGAATTTGACCAAAGGTGTGATCTATATACATGTTTTTACTTTGATAGTAGAAATTTACAAATTAATTAAAAGATTTTAAAAATAGACATTTTTATAATTATCAAGAAACATGCTTATTTTTAAATTTTCAAAATCAGAATAAAAATATTAATTTTTATTTATCAGACCTTTTTTAAATATTTAATTTTACAATAAAATATTATTTTAAACCCAGAGTTATTTAACCTTTTATTTATTATTTTTATTCCCAGAAAATGCAGAAAATATCTATAAAAATTTATGTCTGTGTTTATTTCTCTTCTTCCTTTCCTTTATATATATGTATACATGTGCACACACTATATTATTGTATGCTATGTAATCTAACTGGTTATATAAATTATTAATCAATGTCTGTATTCCAATTATAATAAAATATATATAATTCTTCAAAAAACAATACAATAATTAATATGGTAAACAATATTTTAAAAACAAATATCTACTATAATAGAAGTCCTTTCAACTATCTATGTAGTCATTATCAACTATATTCAAATTCTATTACAAAAAATCATTGTAAATGTATACAAAAACAATTACATCATACATCAATTTTTCCACAACTCATTAATTTTTGTTTTAGCAGCCTATTTATTTATCAAATGTTGATGTCCATTTTTTATTAACATAGCTTCTTTAATTTTATTTTTATTTTTATTTTTTTCAATACCCCAAAATCTTAACTTTATTAAAATCAAACCATAATTACATGTAACATTATGATCAAAAAATACTGAATGTGATATATCATCATATCATTTCTAACACTTTCTTGTCTTGATTTTTGTCCTCATTTATATAGCAACCCTTTGATCTTTTCTCCAATGTACACCATGATTCACCTATATATGCTTTTCTATAAACACACAGCCATTTATATATTGCACAATTTTGATTTAAAATACCATATCTATTTTTTTAATTATTTGTCAATCTATTTAAATTAGGAGTAATATAAAATATGACTCTACATATATTTTTATATATCTGCCTTATAAATTTCACTTGTTCATTACAAATAAATGATATTAATATCCAAGTATATTTCATTTTATCAATATCTATGGCACTTAAAATATTACAATTATTATTAAACTTACTAACAGTATTTATAAATTAATTTATGATTATATCCAATATTTAATAAATCCATACTAAATACATTTGTATTACTTATTTTATCAAAATTATATTTACATAATGTATTATTCCTAAATAAAAATGATTTTAAACCAGCTAATTTATGTACTATTGGCACATTTGAATCCCAAGAAATATATATCCTCTTTTTTCAAAATTTTTTATTACCATACAATAATCTAATTTATTTTTATAGTATAATCTGAAAATATGTGGCAACAAACAATAGTAAATTCTATGCAGTAAATTGTGTGATCAATTATGACTATAATAATATTATTGCAAAAGAAAAATTATTCAAATATTATACTTTGGATAATTATTATTTCTTAAAAAATGTATAATTTATTTATGCTGTGCAAGTGTATCTTATTTATTTTGGATTTTGTTAATTATATATTTATGTGAATAAATGAATCAACATAAGACAACAGATTTATAAAACAAGTTTAACAAATTTATTACACTTTTCATTAAGACAAAACTATTTACAAGTTGTACTAAATGAAATCTAACAAAATATAAATTTAGCTAAAGTAAAATTGAGTTATACATTTCAACTATATAAAATCAGAAAGTAATTAAGCCTTCACTTTGGCTTATGCATTATTCATCACACATAATATAAAATAAAATGTTAATGGGACCTACACTTTATAATCTAATGAAATCGTTTGCTAATTAAGTAAATAGATAATATAGCTTTCATAAAATAAATACTTAAAATAATGGTCATTTTGAAAATATGTTTTAAGGTTCATCCAATAAATGATAGAATTTAAAAAAAATATTGTTGGTGTTATACTAGATACTTTTTACTTGGCACCACTCTCAAAATTCTTATGTGTGTTTCATGTTCTTTTCATATATATATATATTGTAACCTTATGAAACATAAGGTTACATGTTCTTTTCATATATATATATATTGTAACCTTATGAAATGATGAAGAGGGGATGTGGTGATGAACGAAGATGAAAAAATGAAAGATGAGATGATGAAATGAAAAAAGATGAGGGAGAGAGAGAAAAAAGATGAAAAATGGATGATGATGATGATGTATTAGAGAAGTCATGAAACTAAAATATGAAAGAGATGAAAGAGAGAAATGAGAAGAAAAGATGAAATGAGGATGGATGATGAGAAGATGAGAGAAATGAGCAGATGAACTATTCTACGATGATTATAATATGAGGGAAATGAGATGAAGAAAACTATTAAAGACAAACTATCCTAAACTATTAGAGATGCCTAATGACTTAACTCAATGGGGTTATAATAAAATCAAGGATGAATGATGATAGAAATATACAATCAGACAGAGACCAAATCCAACACTAATGCACATAACTATTGGGGTATGTTCAATAATTTAACATAAATAATATAAAGTAAATTTTCTATCATTATTTAATAGTTATTAGAGTCAGTCTTCTATCAGATCATAAACCAAATGATACTTTATTGAAAGACTATTTCACTAAACCATATTAATAATGTCACAAAGTAAACAATCTCAGCAGTTTTAACTAAACTCATGTAAAAGATAAAAGTTAAAGTTGCCTAATAAGTGATTGCTTGGATGAATAAACAAGTGAGTGATATCTTGGCTGACCATAAGATAACTATCTTATGTTCAATCAAAGCATATTACACAAAAAAATATTAATTTAAAGATTTGATTAATTAATCTAAATTTAAACTAATTATGGCCTATTATCCAGGACATCACTAGAGCTGGGAAAAGGACAAAGCTAATTTTTATACCTTTCCACTTACTCACAGACAACCTACTAATGAAATTAAATGCAGATGGATTTTAATTTTAAAATATACAAAATAATGTTAGATACTGTGCAGTTTTAAAACATAGTAAATAATCTTCTGAATCACTAATCTTCTTCATTTCACATTGTATAATCTTCAGTCTGAGAAAAAATAATAATAACTTTAAATCGATTTTAAAATAAACATTTTATTAAGTATCTGTAAATATGTAATTATCTGTTAAGGTGATTCAGTATTAGAATCACAATGATACGCATGGCTTTATATAATTTAACCCAGTATAAAATATTCTGTATACTTTGTGAACATCATGAATCTTTGGAACTCAAGACAATAGCATATAAAAAAAAACAGTAATTAAACTTTCTAAAATAATAACAAATTTGATTTATTAATAATAATATTATGATAAATATTTACAAAAATTACTGAAAACATTGTCAAGATAGCATTGTTATCTTTTAAACATTTTGACTAACAATCTTTATTTTGACTTAAAGAATTTGCAACATTTTAGCTGAATAAAGGAATTGATTATTTCTCATTAATTTTATTTTTTAACGGTTTTATTTTAATAAAACAAAATTTACAAGAGTGAACTGAGGCTATTTAATATTTAGTTCTATCCACATAAGCTCCTTAAAAATATTAAAATTCTAAACCTTTTAACCTTAAATATAGTAGTATGAGCTTAACAAACATAACTCTAATTTTAATTGACACATTTCATAATACTGTGGTAAAATTTAACAACCAGAATAATGCACTAATCAGTTCATATTGAATACCATAAGTTAAGCAAAAACTAAGCTGGGACTAGCATATACAGCATAAATTTTAAACTATTATTAGTTACACTATTAAGATTATAGCTAGTGATGTATTTAAGTAAATTCAAGCTAAATTTAAATTAAATTAGGTGCATGGGCCACTCATCAGAGGTCATTTATACACCTATTTCAAGAAATTTTTGTCCACATAAAATTATTATACCAAATGTTTTAAAATTGAAATTTAAAAGACTTACAATTCCATCTGCAAAAACTCTGGATGAACATATTAACTAGTTAGTATGTGTGAATTGCCACTTATAACCATATGCATAATCTACTATAATGGTCAGAATGGTTGGAATGAATCAGAGTCTTACTGTATCTGCCATACAGGGCACCACCAGGCATTTGAACCTGGAAAATTTATATAGTAGGCAGATATGTAAGTTAAGAAAAAAAATTTATATATATTTTATTCTGACCATCAGCCCAATGCCACTAGCTCAGTGAGATGCAGAGATTTATAAAATATAAATTCTTATTTAAAAATTAAAAAAATAAAAGCCACTGCCAGTAATAACACAAACAAACATTTATTAAACATATATGTAATTTAGAATTTATTATTTTAGTTTAACTTTTACTTTAACATTTAATTTACATTTTTAACTTTTATTTTGAAGTTTGCACAGATGAATTTAATATTTTATTAAAGTGTCGAGTATGAATAGACTACATAGATTGCATTTGAAAAGAAAATATTCTATCCCTTATTTAACCTTAGGCCAAAAGTTCGCAGTTAAACCAATGTCAATCCATCTGATATATCGATGTATTCAATGCAGCATGAATACAACAGCACAAATACCATACTGTCAGGAATGCACATCTGAACAGCATGCTTATAGAAGACATTGATTCTCATCCAGTACAGAAATACTACATCTGTCTGGTGAGAAGAAAAATAAAAATAAAAACTCCATAGGAAGGGATTGCATTTTCCATCTTACTATCCCATTCTATAGGCTAAAAAGAGGTGATCCAAGAAGTAGGAAATACAGTCTGCTTCCAATGGTCAGTAGGAAAGGTTTATTTTGCCTGAGTGTGGTGTATAAGGTGATCCTGCATGTAGCGGACCTCATACTACATTTACTAATTACACCAATATATCCAATTTAGTGGCCCAATTTAACTATGAAACAAATAACCTAAGATTTACCCTCCCTTAATTAAACTAATATCACTTTACAAATCTATGCAGCCATTCATGCCCAACTTAAATTTAGCATTTATTAAGTTTAATTTAATGAAAAAACAAAAATCATAATAAAACTTAAAAGAACAAAAAAAAGTAAATGGAAATGTTTTTTTTTTAAAAAAAATACATCAAATAAAATTAATTATTAATAATAATTTACATTGGTCAGATAGGATTCTATTTCTTTTAA
This sequence comes from Epiperipatus broadwayi, assembly GCA_028023455.1. Lineage (NCBI taxonomy): Eukaryota > Metazoa > Onychophora > Udeonychophora > Euonychophora > Peripatidae > Epiperipatus > Epiperipatus broadwayi. Next base: position 44,541 of record JAQFVV010000137.1, on the reverse strand, counting down.
ATAGGGAACAAGTTTTAGAATTAAGGTTCTTATTACTTTCAAATACTGGAGTTTTAGAATTATAGTTAAAGCTTATTGGTGTTCATAAAGTTCTTACAGTTTAAAAAAGTTCATCTTTATCAGTTGCTTGCAGTTTGGGGATCCAGCGTTAATTCCCCCAATATCCTGTGGTCCTTAATGTAGGAAAATGATTGGTCATTTCTCTTTTTTTTTAGCAAAATTGAAGAGATTGAAGAGGGTGTTTTTCCAATCCCTTCTCCATCAACTCTAACACACCTCTGCTTTCACATCTCTATCCTCTCCCAGCTCTTTCTTCACTCACTAAAATTTATTTCCAAACTTTTTCTTTTATATAATAATTTTGGATTGAGTGGACATTACGTCATGACAATGGTGATGGTCTTTTCATTGAGGTCCATTTCCTGAGGGATTTATTTTATTGGCTATTAGTCTATTGTTTTTTCTCTCCTATCTGACCTTTACTTATACATTTTGAAATGCCCAAGGGCTAGCTTACTTTTAACTAATTAAAATAATCATTTCCATTTTACAATAGCATTAATTAATTTATTGTACATTCTTTTTATCTTTAAATCTTTCAAGCTTTTTTCTTAATATGTAGTTTTAAAACTTTTTCTTTTTTTAATACAGGTTTCTTCTAATAATTTTTCATCTGTGCGATTTTATATATATATATATAAAGTTTACATGACTTTTAACTTTCAATTTTTTATTTCTTAAAAAAAATTTTTATATGCGAACTTTTCTTTTTAATGTCTAAATTTTTAAAATAAATAATGTAATCGTGTGTGTGCCCGTTACATATCAGTAAACTTGCTTAAAAAAAATAAACAAAAAAATATATATTTTACTTGAGGTTAATAATTATGGTACACTATTAACAAAAATTTACAAAGACATTTGGTTAGTAATTTTACAAAAAGACTATATACAAAAAAGAAAATGTTGACTATCATTTTCCTATAAATCATCTATGTTTACGCTTCCTCCCCCCAAGACTTCTCATTTCCCTACATTTCATTTTTAAACACATGGCATGACAAGCAAATTATTTATTTAGGAAGGCTGCATTGAAGTAAATACATTTTAAGAGATAATGGGTTTGTAGTGTATATTTGCAGCACAATTATATATACCACAAACTTATTTATGACTGATTGAAATGCTTAAATAGGGTTAGACTGAAGTAAATGAAATGCTTAAATATGGTTAGACTGAAGTAAATTCCCAAAGGGCACTCATCATAAGGTACCACATTTACAATCATAAACTTATGTGGCTGTGTGCACCTATAGAGCATAATATATATATACAAAAAAAACCATTAATTGCAAACTTTTGACTTTAAAAACAAAATACAGTTTTAAAATTATTAATATCTTTTCTCTCTCATTTTTTAATATATGTGCTACTTCTGACTGGCAGTGCTTTTATAAAATTTAATAGTATACGCAGATAAAAACATTTCATTAAAAAAAATTTACTCAGGGTACTCATGGTTAAAGTGTAACGGTCCACATTGGGTGGCCAATTATAATGGTTGGAATGGTCAGAATGAATTAACAGTCTTACCATATCTGCTGTACAGGGAACCACCAGGTATTTGAACCTGGAAAAGTTATATAGTAGGCACATACGTAAGTTAAGAAAAAAATTTTTATATATATTTTATTCCGACCGTCAGCCCAATGCCACTAGCTCAGTGAGACACAGAGATTTATAAAATATAAATTCTTATTTGAAAAATAAAAAAAAATAAAAGCCACTGCCAGTAATAACACACACAAACATTTATTAAACATATATGTAATTTAGAATTTATTATTTTAGTCTAACTTTTACTTTAACATTTTATTTACATTTTTAACTTTTATTTTGAAGTTTGCACAGATGAATTTAATATTTTATTAAAGTGTCGATTATGAATAGACTACATAGATTGCATTTGAAAAGAAAATATTCTATCCCTTATTTAACCTTAGGCCAAAAGTTTGCAGTTAAACTTATGTCAATCCATCTGATATATCGATGTATTCAATGCACCATTAATACGACAGCACAAATACCATACTGTCAGGAATACGCATCTGAACAGCATGGTTATAGAAGTCATTGACTCTTGTCCAGTACAGGAATACTACATCTGTCTGGTGAGAAGAACAATAAAAAAAACTCCATAGGAAGGGACTGCATTTTTCATCTTACTATCCCATTACATAGGCTAAAAAAAGATGATCCAAAGATCAGGGAATACCGTCTGCTTCTGATGGTTGGTTGGAAAGGCTTATTTCATCTGAGTGTGGCATATAAGGTGATCCTGCAGGTAGCGGACCTCATACTACATTTATTAATTACACCAATATATCCAATCCATTGACCCAATTTAACTATGAAACAAATAACCTAAGATTTACCCTCCCTTAATTAAACTAATATCACTTTACAAATCTATGCAGCCATTCATGCCAACTTAAATTTAGCATTTATTAAGTTTAGCTTAATGAAAAAACAAAAATCATAATAAAACTTAAAAGAACAAAAAAAAAATGGAAATGATTTTTTTTAAAAAAAATACATCAAATAAAATTAATTATTAATAATAATTTACGTTAATCAGAGAGGATTCTATTTCTATTAAATAGGAAACAAGTTTTAGAATTAAGGTTCTTATTCCTATTAAATACTGGAGTTTTAGAATTATAGTTAAAGCTTATTAGAGTTCATAAGGTTCTTACAGTTTAAAAAGGGTCATCTTTATCAGTTGCTTGCAGTTTGGGGATCCAGCGTTAATTCCCCCAATGTCCTGTGGTTCATAATGTAGGAAAACGATTGGTCATTTCTCTTTCTTTTGTTTTAGCAAAACTGAAGGGATTGAAGAGTGAGTCTTTCCAATCCCTTCTCCATCAACACTAGCACACCTCTGCTTTCATATCTCTATCCTCTCCCAACTTTTTCTTCACTCACTAAAAATTATTTCCAAACTTTTTCTTTTATATGACAATTTTGGATTGAGTGGACATTACGTCATGACAATGGTGATGGTCTTTTCATTGAGGCCCATTTCCTGAGGGATTTATTTTATTGGCTATTAGTTTCTATTGTTTTTTCTCTCTATCTGACCTTTACTTATACATTTTGAAATGCCCAAGGGCTAGCTTACTTGTAACTAATTAAAATAATCATTTCCATTTTACAATAGCATTAATTAATTTATTGTACGTTTTTTTATCTGTAAATCTTTCAAGTTTTTCTTAATATTTAGTTTTAAAACTTTTTCTTTTTTTAATACAGTTTTCTTCTAATAATTTTTCATCTGTGCAATTTTATACATATAAAGTTTGCATGACTTTTAGCTTTCAATTTTTTATTTCTTAAAAAAAATTTTATATGTGAACTTTTCTTTTTAATATGTAAATTTTTAAAATAAATAATGTAATGGCATGTGTGCCCATTACACTACATACTTAAAAATAAATATAAATTATTGTTGGTTGGTTTGTGGATGATAAAACTATCATAACAGCATAATTCAGACATTGATATACCTTTAAGCCTTAAAAATAGTTAAATACAACCTAAAGAAACAGAGTTCCTCAAACCCAACATATTTTGTCATTACATATCTAAACAAATGCAACATCACCTACTGTGGTGGAAAATAGCATTAATACATCATGAGTGATAGGCCAAAAACAATACATCTATACTCGCAGAACTGAACAACTTCATAAAACTGTGGTGGCTTCCAAAAATACCTATCTTTGAGGCAGAAAAGAGGATGCCTGGACCTTGTTGCAGTGCATCAGGAACAAGAAAGACACACCATGAAATATCTGATTCTCTCCATGGGATCTAACACTTTCAAAACATGTGATTACAATCACTAAAAATACAATATCTAATATATGATAATCCTCACTGGGAATGGACATTATTATCTCATGGAAAAGCAATAAAATAAGGATGGAGGACTTTGTCTACTTCATTAAGCATACTAATAATTATCAACAAAGCCTTGTTCTATAAGGCTAACAAATACTAAAATAATAACAAGATATCAACATCACTTTAACTGTCTAAGTCATCTTTAAGAATTTTAAATTACAATGCATATTAATCAATGTCAGAACTAACAATGCAAATTATGTCAAGCAACTATATAAGAACAACTTAAAACTATTAAATGCATATAAAATTCTAGGCAAAAGTACAATGCACTCATAATAAAATATTAAATTTTAAAATATAGTGGCTAGTGAACATTTAAAAGACTATAAATCAAATGTGAGAAAATTAATTCTCAGTATTATTAATGTAGCATTTATAAAAAAAACAAATGAATGAAAAACTCTTTGATAACCTCTTGTGCTGTTTTACATATAACTAAGTAAAATACCACACATTTAAATTAGCTTACAGTGAGATACGAAAATCTCCAGGGATAAAAATGATTAGAATATACATTAACTTTTTAAAGCTTATCAAATGTAATAATAATAATATTGCCCAAGAATGGTAGAATGTCTACATATTGTCATAAACCCATTATGACTAAAATTATATAAATTAAATTACCTGACATATCTATACCAAACAGTATTACACATATTTATAAAGAAAATATAGCATAAATATTTTTCTGGTTTCTTTTTTTTAAAACCAATAAAACAAACAAAATAAAAATACAATAAATGTTAGTTCATAATTTTAGCTTCCTCTACACTGGCTTTCCATTAAACACGTATATTATTTATTGAACACTATTTACCTGATGGGTCAGTGTTCTGCGTGAAGCTTCTGGTCAAAATATTTAACTTAAATATGGCAAAGATTTCCAGATGAAACATATTCAGTAGTTCTTTAAAGTTGATGCAATTCTTCCTTTAAAGACATGATTGTTTAAATAAACAATATAATAATAATAATAATAATAATAACAACAATAACAATAATAACAATAACAATAAGAAGAAGAAGAAGAAGAGGAAGAGGAAGAAGAAGAAGAAGAAGCCAGTGATAAATGGTAAGTAAAACAAATTATTCAGCTGATTATATCATTATGGGATATCCCGGGTTTATTTAGACAATAATACAGCTTCAATTTCATTCTATTTCTTTTTTTTAAAGAACACATTTTTAAGCAGTTTTTTTTTTTTAAATTTACTCACATACAATGTTAAGATGCTTTTAGATAACTTCTCTGTGCTCTTTTTAAAATAAGAATGTGAGCAGTTTGCTAGTAAAAAAAATATGTCTAATAATTTAGAATAAATTATCACAACTTTATGTCCAGATATACACAGACATATTCATAATAGGTTTCTTACTCGTAAACTCTATATTTTTCCATTTCAAATTAGAAGAAAAGTTTCAATTGAATGTACATTTCAGTCTATTATAAATAAAGCATTTTAGAAAAAAACACTTTCTTCCTCAATTAGTTATGGTGCAAAGTATTTTATAACACTAATTCAGAAGCAGGTAAATTCACATCACAAGAATGTTTTTAGTTAAGGTCAAGCACAATTAATATCATGTGGAAGACTTGATTAAGCTAGATATGAAATTAACACAAGAATATTTAAGCTTTTAAAATATAGAACTAAGTCTTTATGCATTTTTCTAAATTGTCCTCATTTAAGTTTTAATTTATTTAATGAATAACTGAGTAAATATAGACTATATAGTTCTGGGCAATAATAGTCATTTAGCCATAAATATAATAGCTGCGTATATTTTAAATTTATTTCATAGAAGATATTATTTGTGTAGTTAGTATTGAAGACAGCAAAAGTAAAATTTCCTTCTAACATTTTTACGAAAGATTTTAAAGATTAATTGAAAGTTCAATGACAAGAAATGGGTTACTTATTCCCTTTAGTAGTTGTCCATAAAGATATGACAATAATTAAATATAATTTACAATACTTTTTGTTAAAAAAGGAATAATAAGCTGTTTAAAATAATTAATCCTTGTTCTAGAGAAGAAAAAACTTCAGAAAAATTCAGGACTCAACCAACAAACAAAAAAAATACAACTTTCCTTTTTATCAATATTCTTTCTATTTCTCCTCTCAAAATTTTCATGTCAATTTCTTTTAAACAACCAATAAATATAACTTATTCTTTTTTTAACTGAAATTTTTTTAAAAATCAGCAGGAATACAGATCGATTGGTAAATGACATCAGTATGAACTAAATGTTTGAATATCATGTAATCTAATGACCTTAAATTAAAAGTTAATAATTAGTTTCTTATAATATTAACAAAAAATATATATTACATAAAATTAAAATAAAAATACTGATATAAAATTATCAATTGTCTCATTTATCACCCAATACATTTATTAAAATTTACATCCTAAAACTTAAATTAATAATTATTTTATTCCTTCACTTGATTTTTTTTTTTAATTAACATTGTAGCTAATTATTTAGTCATTTTCTTCTTATATCTCCATACATAATAATAAAAAAAGCAAGTCATGTATAACATGACATTACTTTTTTAATAAGCTTGTATGATAAAATATTTAAAATCTCTATCCAGAACACTCTTATATCCAGACCAACTGGTTTCGAGCTTATGGCTCATGTCAGTGGAGAGCTAGAATATTCAGACACTAGACCAAAAAATATCAACTCAAAACTCAGCACTTATTTCATATGTATATTTAAGTAGAAACTGAAATTTTTGGACATGAAAATGTCTTTAAATCCAGCTTTCTAACTTAAATAGCTATATGGGACTGAACTAAATTCCGATCTACCATATTTTAATAGCCTCAGCATAGCCAAAGCCTTAAAGTTAAAATTATAATAATAATAAAAAGTCATATATAACGTTATATTACTTTTTTAATATGCTTGTAATTACAAAAATGCAATACAAAGAACATAAAATATACTTATGAAATAAGTGCTGAGTTTTGAGTTGATATTTTAGATCTAGTGTCTGAATATTCTAGCTCTCCACTGACATGAGCCATAAGCTTGAAACCAGTTGGTCTGGAGATAAGAGTGTTTTGGATAGATATTTTAAATATTTTCTCATACCGCACTTATTAATTAAGAGCTTGTTTGAGCTATTGGTATGCTCTCTGTATTACATCTTCATACATGCACACACACACACACATAGAAGTGACTCTTTAACTTGACCTACCATATTTAATTATAATTTTTAATGATGACAAAAAATATTTGAAAATATTATATAAAAATAACTTTTAACAATTTAAGGCTAATTTACCTTAAAGTTCAAATTATTATTTGAATATTTTAAGAAAACTAAAGATTAATTTGATATCAATTTCATATTTTCTTGTCTATTTATAATATTAGCTCATTTATTAGATACAAACTAAAAATAAATAAAACAAAAGTTATCTTATAACACAGTTAACATTATTATCATTTTACATACTAACTTAAATATTTATTTTTGAAAAAAAATGCTATATTACATCTCCAACACAACTAACTACAAATATGTGACTTACTTTGCACATATAATCATATCAATTTACTAAATATCATAACATTACCAATTATTATTACATTCTATTCATTAATTAACTAAATTCTTCTTTTTTAAAAAAATAATTAAGTAATGTAAATGTTTGCTATTTCGTCAGTGGAAATATTTAATGGCTTTAAATCATTTTATTTTGATGAAAAATTGTGATGATTGATTTAACTTCAAGTGTTTTTGTCAAAAAATTTTTGATAAATTTTATTTAAAAGTGTTGATAAATTTAACAAGGAAATTGAACATTTGTTTCATAAAAGTTTTCTGAAAATGAATGATCAAAATTATGTGAACTTATCTGGTATAAAATTGGATTTCAGTCAAAATATATTTTAAATTTCGGATCGAAATATGTTGGTGGTAGATGGAAAGATTGTAATCTTGAATTGAATTCTGAAATAGAACATTCATTTAGTGTGATTAAGTGCAATACTAATATTTGTAATAACATTGTTAAAGAAGTTAAGAATAAATGGTTAAGTCAAATTAATAAATTTAAAAGTTTTCTATTAAATAATGACTTAGTGTGTTTAAAAGAGGACAAGGGTCTTCGTATGTGTTTGATTATGAGAGCGAAATATAATGAAAAAGTTATGGATCAAATGAAAAAGCTTAAATTTCAAAATAGTGAAATAATAAATATAGATACATCTCACATAAAATTTATAAATAAAATTTTAAAAAAAGCTAAGAATAAAGCTATTTATAGCCATACATATTATAACTTATATCCATCATCTGCTATTTGCCCTAGGATATTTTCAAATATAAAGCTACATAAAGAAACTTTTCCATTGAGATTGGTGGTTGATTTTGGTTGTGTATATTATTATCAAATATGTAGATGTATTGAATTATTACTACAAGATATTTTAGGTTTTGGAGAATATACTGTTTCATCATCATTTGATTTTGTAGATAAAATTAAGAATATAAATATAGAGTTACATGACACAGTTTGTACTTTTGATATAAATGAAATGTATGGATCAGTAGAACAAATAGAGTCAATTAATATTATTTATAGTGCTCTTGTTTTAAAAAATGTAAAGTCTGATATTATAAATTTTATTATAAAAGTATTGCAGCTTATTGATAAAAATATTTGTTAATTTTAATAATGAATATTATAAAATGAGTTTTGGCTGGCCAATGGGTCTTCCTGCTGTTGCTCAAATTTGTAATTTTGTTATATCAACATACGAAAGTAAAATTTTAAAACAATTGAAATATCAAGAAATTAATGTATATCATATATATGTGGATGATGTTTTTATTTGTAAAAAACAAGAATTAATGATCAATTTATTTAATGAATTAAATGAGATTAAGGATATAAAGTGGGTTATAACTAAAGAGAAATACAATTCCATAAAATTCTTGGATATTCAAGTTACACAAAATGATTACAGTTTGTATTATCTTATGTTAATTAAACCAATTGAAACTAGAGGCTTTATTCTATATGAATCACATGTACCTATGTGTCATAAGCTGTCTGGATTGAATTCATTCTTATTTCGAAATGAAAAATTGTGCAAATATTCTAGTGATAAAATTAAAAATGTACATTTATTTATTAGTTGAAAAATGGTTATTATAAAAATGCTATTACTAATATTATTAAAAAATTTAAAAGAAATCAACACTATAATAAAATTAAAAATAAAAATATCAAAATGAAATGGATTTTAATGCCATTTATATCGGATGAGCAGGGCAAGTTTATTAGGAGAATTTATAATGGTTTGTGTAATATTGCTTTTTTCTCAACAAATAACATAAATAGATTACTTAATAACTCTAAAATTCAAAATTTAAAGTTTAATCAAAATTCTATTATATAGAGATTGATATGTGGATGTGGCTTACAATACATCGGTGAATCTAAGTGTGCAGTTGAGAAGAGAATAAAAGAGCATATGCTTTTATATAATAGAATTCAAAAAGAAAAACAATCTGGAATAGATGTAAATAAACCTTCATCATGTTATATTTGATCATAATAAATCTTGTCAATATGGATTTAAATTTGATTATAAAAATATGAAAATTATTCAAATTGAATGTTGTCATAATAAACATAAAATAAAAGAGGCTATGGTGATTTCTAGAAATCATCAAATATTAATGAATCGCCAGTCATCAAATGTTAGGATAACAGAATTGTGGGAAATCTGAATTGAACTATGGGTATTGTTAAAGGTTGTCTCGTTTTGATTATTCAATGTTATATAGTTGATAAAGACTACAAAATGTATAGTCGAAAGTACTTCTAAAAATAATATAATTAATGTAAATTGTACTGTATTTTGATATATATTTATATTGATTTGTATATTACACACACATGCACACATACATATATATATATATATTGTAACCGGACAACCATACAACCCCTTTATTACCTCAGTTGCAACAATTTTCTGATGAGCATGTTGCAGGAAAGAACTATTGATTGGCATTCCCCAATGCAGATGTTAACCCCTCCTACAACAATATTTCCTGCTCATCAGAGGATGTAGTACCATAGAGACTGGAAGCATCTAGACATTTATATGTTTGGTTTTCCAAACCGCATCACTAGAGTTCCATCTCACTACAACCTGACTTACTTAGGTCTAGTTATGCCAGACATAGCTCAGGAGGCATGAGATTCTCATGAACAAGTGCACTGAATGATCAGTGATGCAATAAAAACAAATAGAATTGGACAACTGGATAACTAAATTTAATTTTAGTAACAATAATTTTATTTAATAACAATTAATTTGCAAGTTCTAATAAAGTTCATTCATATCTATGTGATGACTCATTTTCAGTTCATTTATGAAAAGGTTGGAAGCAGTTTAGTTAGTTACTTCACAGAGAGAAGTGTATTTATGTACATAAGTTTCGTTATTTTCTTTCTACAAAATCAATATTCAGGTAAGTATTAAGCATTTGTAATTTTATATCAATATGCAGGTAAGCATTTAGAGTCCGTATAGTATTTCATTAAATTTATCAAATCCAGTAATGTGATTTAAATTACTCCCACAAAATCAATATTCAGATAAGTATTAAGGATTTGTAATTTTATTTGTTTACTCCAATATCTAACATAAATATTGCTGTTTGGTCTGGCACAGTTGTATGTTTCCAGATATAAGTTGATCATCATTTTCATTTATACTTTATCAAGAATAAACGGTTTTCATAATTTTAGTTTCTTTCATAATTTTCCAGTAACAAATGTATTTTCATGCAGCTACATTTATTCATGATTTTAATTTCATTTATAATTTATCGATAATAAATGTATTTTCATGTAGCTATATTTATTAATAATTCTTTTTTTTTTTATTTATAATAAAGACGTTTTGTTTGTCTTTTAAAAACACATATAATTTTAGTTTAAGAAAGACATTTTGTCTTGTTTTTACAAATGCACATAGTATCGAATATTTTTATAAAATCATTACCTTCATTTATCCAGTTTGTTCCTTCAAAAGGGGGTTGTTTTATTTAAGCTGAATGGCATTAATCCCTTTCATGATGATAATCCAGGCAAATCTTGGAAATCATGGCTTAGAATGAAGAGAAAAGTTGTGACTGTTTAGGCTTTCATCATCAAGTTTTCCTTAATAAAGTTTTCTTTTTCCTTCATTAACAGAGGTTCTTTAATATCCTTTTAAAATTGAAATCTTTTTTTTTTCAAAATTCTTTTTTAACCACTACTTGAAAAATATCTCTTTAAAAAAAAAATAACTATTTGATTTCCTTAGAATCTCTCTGGAAAAACTTTTTTAAAACTCTGCTCTGAACTTGCAACTTGACTATATATATCTCCTGCTCTCCAGATTGATTAAACATTTCAGCCCACATATCCTAATTATCCCACAGCTTGAATTTAAATCCGATTGCCTTTCTCTTCATGATTGGATAATCTACATTTTTAGCAGGATAGATAAGAACGCATGAAGATTAAGCCATGTTTTTCAATTTACTAACTTTGCCTCAAGTGATTATTACACTTTATTCGAAAACATCCAAAAATTAAAAATGTAATCAATTTAATACATGCCAGCTTTAAATAAATATGAGTGATATATTTAAATTATATCGTAATCCAAAACTATAAAATCAATAATGATTTATCTTTATTATTTTCTTTTCTCAATTATAGAAAATAATGATTTTCTTGTAAAGTTATAAATTAAACTTTTTGCTATATTTTTCTAGAAAAACTATCAGATCGACTTTTTTATATATCTGCTGTTTTTTAAGGTGGGAGGGTAAAATAGTTTTTAGAATACATACCATGTGAAACAGCATGCTTGTTTCAAATATTGTATATATATAATGTAATATATATATATATATAATTTGTAAGTGTGATCATTTTATATATTATATAAATATAGAATGTATTGATTAATAAATATGTTTTAGAAATGATTAAAAAATAAAAGAAACAGATCTCGCATATTTTTATCTATTATTATAACTATATTTTCTTAATAAATATGAAAAGCTTAAGTAGAATAATGAAAAAAAAATTAATTTATTCTTTTTTCTAAATTATTTACAGGAAGTGATTCTTATACACTTTCTATGGAAGGGGTTTGCAATATAACACTCAAATATGTTGTGTGTTTTTTTTAAAAATAGAAATATAATTTAATTTCAGTTAATTTTATTCATTTCCATTTTAACTTTTCTTGGTATTTTAATTATATCATATTATCACCTTTTATTCTACTTACACAATCTGTTAATACAGTTGCAACTTTCTCCATGCAATATTGCTAATTAGTGCAATCATAGAACGTAATAAATGCTAGAAGATTAGTTCATTAAAATCCTTACATAGTGCTAGTCCGGCAATATCTCTAGACTAGCAGGTTTCATCAGTGAGAAGACTTGGATCCAAGGGAATTCCATGTAGACCTTTGGATCTAATGCAACCCATCAGAAGTCATCTTTTACCATTTTAGTTAACTATAAAAATATGAGATCTTACTAAAAACAAAATAATGTTTTCAATCCAATTTAATTCATAAAGATCTGAAACCAGTTCAGTATTTACATATTTTGGTGACTTTGATTTTGTAATAATTATAGTCATCAATATCCTTTGGGTAGAACTGGTTTTAAACCATTATAATATCACAGGTTCACCATTTCTTATACTTACACAATCTGTTATTGCCATGTAGTGCAAGCTATACTAATCAGTGGATGTTAGAAGATTTGAATTCAATCCATAGATCTAGATGCAGTATTCTCAGATCTACTCCTCACTGATGAAAGCTATAAGCTATAAACTAATCTGAGGATATTGGTTGAGTAGGCATTAGATATGTATTTTGATGCATTGACCCTCTATTATTCATTGGCTACTACGTCTTGCACTAGACAATATTGTATGGAGAAAGTTGCTACTGTATTAACAGATTGTAAAACTATGAGAAATATTGTCCATGTGGTGTTATAATGATTTAATATCATTTCTAGCTAAAGAATATTGATGACTATGATTATTAAAATACCAAAGATATCAAAACATATAGATGTTGAACTTGGTTAAGATCTGTATGAATGTATAAGAAAATTATCTTGGACTGAAAACATTATTGTTTATTTAATTTAGGATCATAACTTCATAGTTAACTAAAAAAGTAAAAGATGGCAGCTGAATGATTGCATTCGATCCAAATGTTTACATGCAGTGCTCTCAGATACAAGGCCCCTCACTGATGAAAGTCATAAGCTAGAAACTACTCAAAAGATATTGAATGAGTAGACACTATATAAGGATGTTGAGGCACTAATCTTCTAGAATCCATTGACTATTATGACATGCACTAAATGGCAATATTGTATGGAGAAAGTTGCTATTGTATTAATAAATTATAAGCATAAGTAATGGTAATAATGTGCTGTTATATTGGTTTAATACCAATCCTAGCCAGAGGATATTGGTGGACTACAGTTATTAAAACACCAAAAACAGCAAACTATATAGATATCAAACTGGGTTCAGATATACATGGCTATACAAATGAATTTGGATTGATAATATAATTATGTTTTTACTTTGGGTTCATAGCTTTATAGTTCAGGTAAAAGTGGCAGCTGGAGGGTTACGTTAGTTCCAAAAATCTAGATGCAGTGCTTTCAGTTCCAAGTCCCTCCCCAAATGAAAGTCATAAACTAAAAACTAGTCTGGGGATATAGAGTGAGTAGGAACTAGATGGGTATTTTGATATACTAACCTTTAAGCATTCAGTGATTACTATGGCATGAACTTTGTAACAATATTGTATCGAAATAGGTACCCGCTTTACTTACAATTAAACATCTAATGTGCATAAAGATATAAACAGAATAAAATATATTTTTTTTAAAAAATACAAAATCTTAATACTTTTTTAAATGAAAGTTTAAGTTTATTTTTTTTTAGAAAAAAATTGTAATAGCTTTCAAATTTCATTTATTTACATATAAATCATTTTTAGAGACATTAAAGATGAGAATATTTTATGAAACAATTATGTATAAACTTTAGCCTGTCTTAAAAATGATTAGTCTTTTTATGAAAAAAAATTCATATATTGAAATTAATTATTCTAAAACATTACAACCATTTGTTCATTTGTTTTAAATTATAAATTTGATAATATTATTAGTTTATATTAATTTTAAAAAACAATAATTTATAGATAATTAAATAATTATTTTACGTTTGATCCTATAATAAGTTACTTTCTATTAACTCTTTTTAGGCACAGCAACTTGGGATGGTTAATGAGTACTATCATTACTTCATTGCAACTTTGGTAAGTTTTCCTCCCGGAACAAAAACTAATAATTATATAAAACATCGTTATTTTCATATTAGCATGCAATCAATCACAACCATTTGTTTTATTATATTGTTTTCTTCCCTAAATTAATTTGAATAGGTTCAAGATAGTTTGTTTTTTGGGAGCGGGGGGATATGAATGTTCTAAAAATATATGGGATTAAATATCATCTTTGACTATATTAACCAGACATCTCAGAATTATTATTATATGGATAATTTGAATAAAATTTAAGAATTTTTAATATTATTGGATGATTTTTTTTCAGTTCAGTTCATTGTTTTATTAAAATACATTCAATATGCTCTGCCAGACTTAAAGAAGAAATACAGTGGTAGATTTGGGAGCTAAAGTTTAATAGATCACAGTTTGGTTCTGTCTTCCAGTGCTTGGTTGTCTTATGACTTTCCATGTCATGAACTATTTGATTATTTCCCATTATTATTTAGGATTGTAATAGAGGTGGGTATTCTAAAGCTGAATATCCATAGGATAATTTAATTTCCACTGCATGAATTTCATGTAAAATTTTGAGCAACAAAGTATTTATTTTGTTAATAATTAGACAAATATCAATTTCATCTTATGCAATTTTAAAAAATATTTGTATAATATAATAAAAGTTTTTAACATAAAAGTGAAAATTAATATATATATATATATAATTAAAAATGTATATATTGATTACATGTGGGATGTATTGAATGCATTTTAATACTGCAGCAATGCCTTAAGTGAGATATTTATCCATCACAATGTTGATGATGATTAAAGTGTACAAGCATCATACAATAAAGAAATAAAATTTTCTGGGAATAGATGTAACTTTCTTTACACTAACAATTTCTGTTTACATGTATGGTAATCAAGCTAAGTTAAGTATAAATTATAGGAAATTTTTAATAGACATGCAAATTAATGGGGGGAAAGGCAAATGTTACTATGTTTATATTTAAAAAAATCCCTTTTATTTCAATTTTATCTTTTCATTAACAATAAATTATTATGAAAGGCCTATTATTTATTGGCATCATCATCATTGTCATCAACCATTATCAATCCACTGCAGGATGAAGGTCTCTCCAAGTTCAATCCATCTTGTCTGATATTTAGCTTCTCTTCTCCACATCATCCCAACACACTTTCTTATTTTATCCATCCATATCACATGTGGTCTTTTTCTGAGATTTTTGCAATCACTTGGAATCCAGTTTAAGATTTCAATTGTCCATCTATTATCATCTCTTCTAGCATTATGTCCAACCCAACACCACTTCAATCTCTTAATTTTTTCAATGAGGTCAGTAACACCTGTTTGTTCTCTTATCCATATATTGCATTTTCGATCTCTTTTATTATTGACGAAAACTGCAAAAATTGCATTTTAATTTTTTTAACACATCAGATTACTTATAACTGTATGAAAATTTTCTTTTTTTAATTTTTGTTATTGATGAAAATGAAGATTTTGTAATATTGAAAAAGTGTGATCAAACCAAGTTTTAATTTTTTAATTCTCAATGAAAATTGCAAAATTTGTGTTTTAATTTTTTAATCACATGATTAGATTTCTTATAACTATGAAAATTGTTTTCGTTTTTTTTTATTGATGAAAATGGTGATTTTGTAATGAATGGTCAGATTGTGACAATGTATACATTGGTCGATGACCTTTATCAATTGTAGGTGTCAGCCTGGATTACTATGTGCTCATGGCCATTTCCAATTATAAGAACTGTCCAAAACTCACGCTGACAGTTCCAACTGGTAAATGACATCAATCAATCTATACGTTGTTGCGATCTGACCATTCATTACAAAATCGCCATTTTTATCACCCCCACCCCCAACCCAATTTTTATAGTTATAAGGAATGAAATCATGTGATTAAAATAATAAAACACAAAATCGCCATTTTCATAGCAAAAAAAGAAAACAAAAAACCCATATTTTGTAGTTATAAGAAATGAAATCATGGGATTAAAATATTAAAACACAAAATCACTATTTTCATAGAAAAAAAAACCAAAAAACCCAATTTTCGTAATTATAAAACATGAAATCATTAAAATATTGAAACATAAAATTGCCATTTTCATAAAAGAAAAACAAAAAAAAAAATCCAATTTTCTTAGTTATAAGAAATGGAATCAGGCGATTAAATATTAAAACACAAAAAAAGTGAAATGCTATTTCGCAAATATTTGAAATTAAATTTAAACAATAATTATATTTTCATCCAGTTATACGTATGAAACCACATGACAAATGGTGTGCAAACATCTTTAAAAAAATCTGCATAATCTTTAAAAAAAAATCAAATTTAAGTTTAACTAGTTTATTAAACCATTTATTCATGATAATCAAAAGGATGGCCTAAAATTGAAAGATTTAAAATATGAATTATACTATATTCCAAATGATTATAAATTTTAAAATACGAATGTTAAAAATAATGACGGACCGATTGCTAGTTTAAATTTAAGTTTGCTATTATGTAATTATATAATTAAATTGAAGTTTGCTAGTTTTTCAAGTAGTTTTGGTAATAAAAAAAAACAAATAAAAATTTTTTATTGACAGACTACAATTCAATACAGAATATACACATTCGCTTGATGACTCGCATGGCTTTTCCCTGTTTTACAACCGTATTATGATATATATAAAAAAATCTAAACACATAACTATTCTTAAATCAATGGATAATATCAATAGGTTTAAAATATCAATATTCATTTCCTAATTATCAGGGGATCACGATTACCATGGTGTAATATTAATATCAAATAACAAAAAATATTATTTACTTTCACATATATTTTTTTTTTTTTTTCAATTTTATCCTAGATACAGCGAATACCAAATTTCCTCCCGTGTTTAATGCTTTTAAATTACTGATTTGTTTTTAGAGCTAATTCTTCCCATAATAAAATTTAATAATTTTATTTAACTATTTTAAATTAAATTCCTTCGCAAATTTACTAATTTTATTTCATCATTTTGATCTAACATTCGTTTGCCCTAATTTTTACAGTAGAGATACTTTATGTATGATGGGACTAAGTCAATGCAAACAAATCGGTATCTAGATCAATCATCATCGTATGTGCACATACTCTATACTCATGTTCTTATGACATAATAATATTTTAATAATATTACCTTTCTAGCGAAGTTCTCAGCTGGCTGTGGAAATATTTATTAGATAATTTCATATATGCATTGCTTATACTTAAACATTCGTAGGTTTTATTTAACTCTTAATTTAATATTTATTAACTTAATTACTCTTGGCATTGATAAATTAAACTAGATCAACAAAACAATATTCAAGTACACCAATCACACATACATTATCTGCATTCATACTGACATCAAATTGAGTTTGCGACCCTGTATTGACATTTACAAGTACTGCTTATAATGGCTATCTTTCATACACTCGTAAGGAATATCAAACATTAACATGAGGCAGGCAGTAACCCGAATAAGAGAAAACCTTTTCACTAAGGTTGAGATATGCTAGGATTTTTATCGCTAGTCATACAAAGAGACTTAGATGTACCTATTACCTCTGGCCATCAATAAAGAAATCTTATGGTGTAGAGAATAATCAAGTGGGAAAACTCTTCCACTGTGTTTAAATACTTTATAAATATAGCATAAATATCTCAGTGAGCTACGGCTTCACTGGCTTGGTGGAGATTCTTTGTCCATCCACCTTATATACAGGTCGAAACATCAACTTCTACAAGTAAAACTTTCATATCTACAATATTCTTACAGTTAGTGCACTGGAATATGAACCAACAATTTTTCCAAGCATTAATCAACTTGTCTCTGGCCTTAACTTTATGATAATAATAATAAGAAGAAGAAATAATAAGAAATGCATATTAAATTTGTAAAACTATTTCCATGCACTTTTATAAGATAATGATGTTTTAGCTCAACAGCTATACAATTTTATAAACATAGCAATAAGTCTATGCATTTGACAATAACATCTGATCCGATTCATTCAAAAAATTTCCTTTAATAATAATATCTCTTGTTTTTAAAAAAAAATGTCTGTAAAGCATTTAAAATAAGGCACATACAGAATGACATGATATTCTTCACCTACCCCCAAAATTGATAATGATACTAAAAGCATTTAAAATAAACCCATACAAAATGATCTGTCATCAATATCATTCCCCCAAAGTAGCAACAATTATAATTCTGACATGAATTAAATTTAAATGGATATATATGAGAAAACATAAAGAAAGAAATTATTTTTATTTTTTTTTTTTTTCTAGATTAAATGTTCTACATGAATAGTGAATAAAAAAATAAAAATACTTAAAGAGTTCTTTGGAAGTGTCCTTCAAGTTTCTGATTTCCATTTTTTCTTTTCCTTTTCTTCCTTGATTTGTTTATATGAGCACATGAGTTTATGTAGACAAAGTTCTTGTGATAAAGTTCTCGTATGCCATCAGATATACAAATTTTATGCTGCTGAAACGATTTCCTCATTTTTGATTTTATGTAGATTACTGCTGAACAGCACTTGTTTAAATTTCTCAAGATATAAGTCCATTTCTTGTTGTATTTTTCCTTCTTTAAATTCATTAATATTCCAATTGAACGCTTTATACACAAAATCAAATTTAGAATTTATTTTCTGTGGTTTAAATTTTACCATTTGCCGATTTGTCATCAATTAGTGCTAGACAATTGTGACCATTGATTAACTTCAGGAGATTAAATGTGTACCCAATTAAAAAAACTTATTTGATAGACATTTTCTTTTTCTTATGATATTAAATTAGACAAAGTCATTTTAAGAGACAAACAAATAATTTACAATAAACATTTTTTTTTCTAAAAGAAAAATATTTCTTTTTAACTTTATAGCAAAGTTTCTGATAAAACCAGATGAGATATAACTTGCAAACAGAGAGTTTCAGATAGACTAGCCCATCACTTTACAACACAGCAGAGCTTTTTATAGTCTGCCTTTTCTCTTCTGCTCCCCCCTCCATCATGAAATTTTATTGACCCTTGACATCTGGTCATTCTGCTTTCTTAATTAATCGACTCTTGTTTCTTTTTCTTTCTCGTTATTTTAACCTTTTGCTCTTTTGAAAAAAACATGCCAAATTCACTGCTGCATTCTAACAGATAATCACCAATTAATTCTACACTCAACAGATTTAATCACCAATTAATTTCACACTTAAATTCCTTTGTCATATTTATATCACTTAAATTACTCTGATAATTTACTTGGTAATACAACCTGCTTGGTAACCACACCAAATAACAAAAGACAGAAAGATTTCTCTTCAGAACAAATAACAGAAAGCTCTCTCCCCCTTTTTACTTTTTCCATAAAAAAATATATAGCCACCCAGCTTCAAACCCAGAATTTTGTACTAAATTTTGGCTGCGAATAATAAACTATTTAAAATGACTTAATTTCTTTTATAAAGATTTTTTTACAAGTGATGACAAGGAATACTTATTATTTGATTGTGAACTTTATAATTAAAATCCACAATTAGATTAAATACACACACACATCACATGTATACAATTCTTTAATTAAACTGATTTAATATTTTAATCCTTAATTATTATAACTATTATATTTTTATAATTTAATCTCATGAACTATTTATTTATAACTTATCAGTATAAAACTATGACCATCCATTACCAATAGCTAACATAGTTTCAAGAGTCACACATCCCCTCCTTCTTCTCACTCAACTTATTAAATAATGTATAAATCTTGCTTTTCTAAGATGTATCTCCAATACCAAATTGACCCATAAATTAATGTTAAATAAAATAATCTTTTGGTTAGAAATTTTTTAATGACAACTGTTCAGATTGCCTATCAAGTAAAACATATGCAATCCCTATGAATATGGGTTCAAACCTAGTCTTGGCTAAAAATTTTGTTTATTAAAGAAAAAAATATACAAACTATGAGGAAAATTTTATATTAAACCTTATCTTGCATAGTTGACTTAAAAAAGGAGTCTTGGGCAAATCCAAGGGCTACATATATATATATATATATATATATATATATATATATATACCTTCTATTGTAACCTTGTCCTGGATCACTGTAATATAAATGAATCATACCACACGCTTTAGGCATCATAATCACCACTGTAGCCTAGCTACAGCTAATCATCGTGCCATCCATGTTGATCACCATAATTGCAACTGTAACCTAGCTTCCTGATCTAACTGGTCATCAACGAAGCATGCCACACATTTTAGTGACTAAATTCTCCTATGCAACTTATCATACTCTCATTCTTAAGAATATAAGCATAAAGAAACAAAATGTAAAACTAATGAAATGATTTCTGTTTTGAATAAAACTAGCATGAAACTGTAGATCTAAAGAAGATCACAAGGCGACTAATAAAGATAAAAACTTCTGGTCGAACCAGCTTTGAAATCCACACCAACAAAATATGATGAATTAAATTTAATGTTCAGCAAATTAATACATAACTAATAATTTATATCTCTGGAATGATTATAAAATTAAACTTATAAATGAAATAATGAGTAAATTATAATGTAAATGACTAAATGGATGATGGAAAGAAGTAATAATTCAATAGTGGGATGAAATGAGTTTAAGAATTAAGAGAAAAGAACAAAGATGTATGAGAATAATGAATGATTAAGATGATGATAGAATAAAAGTTAATGAATAGTTGAGATGATAAAAGAATAAAAGTTAATGTATGATCAATCAATTATAATAATGAATTAATGTCAAATGAGAATGAATAAATAAAAGAATGGATCAAGATGAAATTGAAGAACAATGTTAATGATGGAGATTGAAATCTTAAACTAGAAACTAATATGGTATTAAATGGTAAAAAGATAAGCTAAATAAAAAAAATAGGGATTTTAAGCTTGACACAACCAGAATATTTATCATGAAGTTAAAACAAGCTATCCATTTTATGCCAAAAGAAGTAATTTACATCTTAAAGCTTAGCTAACTTTCATAAAACAGGGAAAATAATCTATTTTAAGTCCGACTATAATAATTAACTAGCAATAAAATTTACTACAAATTTAAATTCTATCTTGAAATTTAATAACTAATTCTTCTCAGGGTTCCAACACTAAAAATCATTATACAAAATATATTTGGGTCAGTAAGAGGGATTTTATCACTACCCAAACATAATGCACAAAACAGCTCTAAATCTAAACTCAAATTAAGAACTATATTTAGCAGTTACACATAAACTTTATAACTAATACCAACTTTAAAATTTATGAATGGAAATGACTTTTTGATAATTAAAAACAATAACTTATTAAATTCCTTTTCTCATATAATGCTAAACCATGTGATCAAGATCAGTGAATGATAGCTCTGCGGATTTAACTAAATCAATTAAATCAATATTATGTTTATATTTAATCTATTACTTACAATAATCTGTACTCTAAGTTTATTAACATTTTGATTATTGTGTGATGATGCATTAGATGTACCAATAAATTATAAGACTGACCAACATTATTATGATATAGCATAATATAGTTAATAATGCTATATTGGTTGATGATGATTTCAATTCATAATCTTCTGATAGGTTGATAGCAATAACAATAATAGTGTATAGATGTGGTAATTAGCAATAATATTACAGGCAACTAACTAAAATTTTAAATACAACAAACTTTATTTACACTATTTACAGATTTTTAATTCACAGACATGGCATGAAATAAAACTAATATATGAAAAGAACTTATAGATGGGAAAATACCTGGTTTCCCATTGACTATATCCTTAGTAAATAATACAAACCACTTATATAATGAAATTTAAAGTATCATTTATTATGATTTAGCTTATTTTAAAGAATAAGATATGAAACAGCTGCACTAGCACTTAAATTACATAATAGCAGTATATTTAGAACTTTTATCAGAATATGATAATAGCAATTATCATATTCTGTGCAATTAAAAACTTATTTAAATTTAAAATGAATAAGTTTAGTGCATTAAAATAAGATTAGACATCAAAAATCAAATACACATAGATCTCACTAAAACATTACCTATGTCCACAACTCATTTATTGAATACTTAACTGATCTTACCATTATATTATCAAATCATTATTGAAGAAAGTGAATTCATGCTACCAATGTAGATCTCTTACTTTTACATCTAAATCATTAATAGATTCTGGTTTGGTCTGTTTATAAATGATGATGATCTTACAACATTATAAACACTATTTCAATTAAGATAACACTATACTAGATCTGTGTTCCTAACTTTAACATTATTTTTATACTTGCAATATGATTTTGACATATTATACTTCACCATACACGGTGGAAAAACTATCTTTATATTATCATGAGGAATTTAACACTAAGACGAGAGACTTTATAAAAACAACATGACAGTTGTGTAATAATATGGTTAATTCTAATACCTCTCTATGGGAATACATGTGTGAGCTCTGCCTCATCACAAAAACATATGGAATTCAAACCATGGATATCCTTTCTTTAGTCTACTTATGCTTATAAATATTAATTAGTACTTAGCCTCTCCCAATTTTCCTCTCATGAAATCAACAATAGGTGACTCCATTAGCCTATGCCCCATATAAATATTAATATATTGGATGCCATTCAATTGGGACATCCTATTAACTAAAAACTGTCACTAGTCATTCTCAATATCATAGCAAGATAAAACAATACCAACAATAACAGTGAAAATCTACATATTCCATTTTATAATGTAAAACCATTAATGTATCAACAGCCAAACCAAAATATATATGTCAAATGATCATTAATCATTTAAAATGACAACTATCCTTTTGTTAGAGAGAGAGTACAACATATGTAAGCATAAAGATCAAACCTGTATTTGTATTCAAAGTGGACAAGTTCATTTCTATAGAAAATTACGAAATGAAAAAGGTTTATATCAAATTCTTTTATATAAGAAAATAATTTAGTCATTCTAGTATACAGTATATATTTGATAAAAATGTTTGCATATTCACCTCTTTAATAATATACATTATAATTGGTTTCAAAATATGAGAGACAAATATTTTATCACTCTCTAGATAAACTATATATATATCTATTTTCCAGTTTTCCCTTAACTAAAAAAAATATATACATAAAATAGATGTGTATATTTTACACATTTTTTTTTCTTTAACCCAATATATATATATATATATTTTTTTTCATGTCAAAATCAAAACATATATGTTTTATAAACAAAATTTCCAAACAACACATTACATAAGTAATATATATAACACAGCAGTAATAAAAAAAATAAGAGTACACTTTTATCCATTAAATTTTATCCTCTTCTTCCAAGTTATTCCATTGTGGTAAGTTGAAATAAGAATTAATATTGTGATTAGCAAACATTCCAGATAACACATATATTTTTTTATTCTCCTGTTGGGTGTGGAATGAGCAATATTTAACACTTATCCAAAAGCAAAAATTATTTGATAGTTTTAGTATCGATAATTAACAGAGCGATGAAAATTCATATTTCCAATTGTAGCAGACTTAAAAGATAAGTTTATCTACTTTTCTATAGAAAATTTCCTGAATAATTCTTTGACCTATTGTATTCTTCAAAACAAACTTTTTTTTAAAATCTTTATTGATTTATTCTGTAAGCGTTTCAAATGAAGTATAACAAGAATCATTTATTACATTTAAAATCAGAATATTTCCTTGAAAAATTAGTGGAATTTTATTACACTTAGCAAATTTATCTTTTCTTTTCTTTTAAAATTCTTTGTTAATTTTATTCTTCCCTGCAAGGTAATACATATATGTGTAGCAATGTTTAAAGAGCCGGAATATATTCTAATATTGTAAAACATTATTATAATGACATATATTTCTCAATAAAAATTTACAAGTAAATATTTATTTAATTTCATTCTTATTGGAAAAGTATGATGTGATTATCAATACTAGAAAGAATTTATTCAATTATCACTATGACATTTTTAGCATTTTAATTAATTGATAATTGATTATTTTTATCATTACAAAGGTTCCCGCTATAAAATACGCAGACAATATAGAGAATAATATCATGCAATTATTTTCATTTTTTACTTTACTAAAAGTTAGATGATTCAAACAAAAAAAAAATGACTTTGTAATTTATTTGCTATATATATCCTAATACTTGTATTCAAAATTATTTCAAATTATTATTATTTTTTAATTATTTTCAGTTACAAGCATATAACATCATTCTGCTAGGTAATAAGAAGGGCATGGAATTCAAACATGATCAACTTCTTAGTTTATGACTAAATAATTTGTGCGTTATTTTTAAAAATAAAAATTTACATGTATAAATAGAGTAAAAGCAAATGCTTACTTTCTTTTGAATTTTCCTGGGTTTAAAATAAGATTTAGGATAGACAGTTAGGATGCAATAAGGTTTCCATTTCTCCTTCTGTATAACTTCTTAGAATTATCAATCAATAAAAGAATGGTGTTTAAATGACTGCAAGGTTTTTAGATTTCCTATTCTAACATTTGTAGATAGCCAGATATTATTATTTTATTGAATTAGATTTCAGAATTTTCTGATATTTCGTTTTTTTTTCCTTATTTGAGATCAGACTGGAATTCTGTGGTTACTTGGTTCTTGTTTTTTTAATTAGTCCACCCCACCCCCATAACATGGTTAGCTAATATATAGCTTGTTTTTCTAATGCATTCTGGGAGTGAATTGGCCAATAATTTTGGTATGCATAATTAGTATTACCCCCTCTGGCTTCATTTTTAATAACTACCCATTATTATTTAAGACAGCTTTGTGTTAAGTACTAAAAAAATATGCTTAAGTAATTTACTATAATGATTCATTTTACAAGATTTATAAATTGATTTAATTATTTATTTATTTCAATTGCTATTCAACAATAATAAAATAGCAATATATTTCTCTCTCAATTAATAACAGTATTTTTAAATTGTTGTTTTATTTCTAGTTTCAAAGCCTAGACTGGGTTTGAAATCTCATCTCCAATTAAGCAAATTTCCCAGTGCATTCAAAACAATCTTTATTGAAAACCACTCATTAAGATTTTAATGCCAAATATATCATCATTTAAGATTTTGGAATTATTAACTACAGGGACCTAAATAAAAGGTCACAATATATATATATATATATATATATATATATATATATATATATATATATATATATATATATATATATATATATATATATATATATATCTAACTTAAACTTTATGCAAGTCAATTGAAAATAATACTGGAACCAAATAAAGAATGCTGGTGTGTTTACCTACTAATAGTAATAATAAGATTATGTATACCCAGATGCCAAATTGTAACTATGAAATTGTAATGCCCACCAGAGATCATCATCCATGCTTATTACTATAGGATACAATGAATAAAGTAATTAAAATGTCTTCAAAAAAATATATAATATTGGTACATCCAGTTTAATTTATTATGGTCTTAATTTTGAATGTAATAACAATTATATAAATACTCTCATGATAAGTTATTACTACTAACTAAATAATACAGATAACTTTCTTCCACAAGAATGTTATGTCTATTTCTAATATACAAATGACTAGAAATAAGTCAGTAATCACTGCAGAGAACTTGTAACTTATGTTTATAACATATACTATTACATTCAATGTAAAATAAAAGAAAGGTTATAAATCTTTCCTAATTAACCCAACTACTATTATTTTCATTCTCAGCATCTATTACTTTTAATTGTCACTATTATATAACATTAAATGTCTGTGTTATGTTCTCCTTTATATCTTCTTAACTGATAACTCTCAATCTTATTTCCTTAAACACACCCATAGGTTACCAGAATGGAATGTACTTTTTATTCCAACTTATTCCAGATTAATTATTATTATCAAAATAGTATTTCCCAAGTTTTTAGCATTTACGCTATTTGACTTCCAAGCTAGATCTCTTAAATTTAATAATTGAAATACTCAAATTTTTCAAGGTCTTGATCTGCTTGTGAGGTGCAATTATTAATCATTACTAACTCATTATGATCCAATGGATATTATCCCATATCTTGCTAAAATAAAATTTAATGTTACCAGTGGGAATCCTATTAGATACCAAAAACAGAAAAAGGATTTCATGTCTATTCTTAATATTCATTCCATTGTAATGAACCAAATAACTAAGTTTATCATATCTGAATTGACTATTTTCTTTTATTTTGTATCATCTGTTTTGGAAAAACTAACTAGTAATTTTTAAATCTATGACATTTTATGAATTGGATATCTTTATCCTTATGAAATGATCATTTCCTCTGTTTAGAAAACCTTTCTTGGTTGATATTTTAAAAAATTGAATTGTGGAAGTGAATTATGGATAATCAACTATGGAAATCAATTACAGAAATCAATCAACATAAGACAATTCATAAATTTAAATGTCATCTGGCATTAATACCTGTATTTGTACTATGTTCATAAAATTGGTTATAGTAGTATATAGCATATACCTTTTTGTAAGACGATGTAAGGTTCTAGATATTCAAAATGCAAAACACAAGACACATATGTAAATTTATAACAAATGTTTATTATACTTAAATAAGAAAAGAAATATGCATACGTAGTATCACCTCAAACTCAAATATTGTATTCATTGTAAAAATAAAAATTTAATTTCTTTCCATATGAAATTCACATTAACTACTAAGTAGTAGTAGTAGTAGTAGTAGTAGTAGTAGTAGTAGTAGTAATAGTAGTAGTAGTAGTAGTAGTAGTAGTAGTAGTAGTAGTAATAGTAGTAGTAGTAGTAGTAGTAGTAGTAGTAGTAGTAGTAGTAGTAGTAGCAGCAGCAGCAGCAGCAGCAGCAATTCTTGCTAGCATTGCTCAGTTTTATTTGCTTTTCTTATTCATCTATTGTGAAAGCTGTAACCTGAAAACGTTTGAATCAAGTTATAAACCTATCACCGACACACTGTGAGGCAGTGGGGTAAGTAAACCCTTGTGCTATTGTAGATAATTCTTTTATTGTTTTGATGGATTATAACGATCCATCAAATACATTACAAATGGCTGCTTCTAATGGCCAAATTGAAACATCCAAATCTAATCTTACCTTAAATCATCCTACTATTAATCAAACTTCACAATCTTTAGTTCATAGTAATTAAATATATTCCATATCAGCTAAATCAATTAATAATCATGATCTCTCTTCCACAGAAAATTCGGATGTTAATGTTGACTCTGACGCAGAAATACGAGAGCCTAGAGACAACACACTAAACATTTCTGCGTCAAGCAACACAGCTCAAAATTCTGTTAATTCGTCACTATTCATAGACTCCATACAAACAAATATGAAAATAGGAGGGCTCATGTACAATGAGCATAAATATCCAGAGCTTGCAATAGCGAGTCAAGATCAAGTTAAAGAAAACAAGGAAAATAGTCAATCAAAATCAGAGCCTATAACAACAAAACAATTTCAAGTACAAAATAACAATAGAGAAAATAATCACTTTTCACAAAACTCAATATACAGTAGAACACCTAATGAAAATAGAAATACTTATGCCAGATTCGTTAGGTCCTCTATCACCAGTGGTATTATCACTTCTGGGTAATCCTGACTTTTAGCGTCCCGAACAATTCGCCCTCTATTTTTAAAAAAATGAACTAACTACTTTTTCACACCTAAAAAAAAAAGTGTATGTAACTATATCCAAGTGTAAATGCTAATAAAAAAAATGTTAAAAAAAATACTTACATTTACATGCGTATTTTTCACTTATAGCGGTCTTTGCTGCATGTAGAACTGTAAACAAATGATGTATATTAACTCTAAATGTTTTTACATAAAGAACACTCAATAACAAAAAAACAAACTCATATTTAGGATCCGTCCATTTTTTATAATGACAGAATTCCACGCGGTCAAGCAAAAGTAGTTCAGAATTTGTCACGTGTCACAAATGACCAAAGTACAGTAGTTCATAATTTTTATAGCAACTTTGCGTGAGACTAAATAGAGCCTAAAAAATTAAGTTTTGTTACATCCATTTTATTTATTCATCTTCATGTAAAAAAGACATTTATAGTTACATATACTCTGCAATTACATCCATTTGATTTATTGATGTTCGTGTAAAAAATAAATTTATAGTTACATATACTCTGAAATTACATATATAGAATGACAGAGTTCGACACCCGGATCCTAAATGTGAATTGGTTTTTTGACACGTGACAAATTCTGAACTACTTTTGCTTGACCGTGTGGAATTCTGCCTATGTCCACTCTGTCGCAAAGCATAAGCTAAAATACCAATTTGGGATGAGCACACCTTTGTTCTCATCCTACCTGCAGGAATTTTCTTTCAGAAATCTGCACGCACGCGATGACATTTTCGTGCATTTCCTCGCTTGTGTGGCTTCCAATTACTCCTAAAAATGTAAGTTTCTTTTCTTGTTATTTATTCTTCTTTACGGAAAAACATTTACAGTTAATATACGTCATTTATTTACAGTTCTATATACAGCAAAGACCGCTATACGTGAAAAATACGCATGTAAATGTAAGTATTTTTTTTAATCTTTTTTTATTAGCATTTACACTTGGATATAGTTACATACACTTTTTTTTTTAGGTGTGAAAAAGTAGTTAGTTAATTTTTTTTAAAATAGAGGGCGAATTGTTCGGGACGCTAAAAGTCAGGATTACCCACTTCTGATTCTTTGGCAGAGGTGATGGGCCTTGATGATGAAATGGAAGTTTCCTGTTTAGATGACGAATCTACAGAAGAACAGCCTCAAAATATTACTCCTGAATTATACAATCAAATTAATACCAAATTTAACGAAACAATACCAGCTAGTCTTCTTAACTCATTCAAAAAATTTGAAAACAATATGCAATATCCAGTACTAGTCAGATATATATATATGGTCGAGGTTCGAGTGAGATTTATCGCACTCAACAGCGACAAGTAATTATATAATTAAACACACGAACACGGTAGTGGAGTTAATAGGTTTATATACATAAATACATATATAAGGATTAATATATAATACAATTATTACAAAGGTAAACTGACTAACACATTATTATACAACTCTAGTCTTAAAGGCCCGCAGGCTTACAATAAACAATATTAAAGTCTATACGACCTGTAATGGTCCCTAGGTCTACTTTAGTACGTTCGGAGGTAGACCTCTCCGCGAGACGAGCTGAAAGTGAAGTAGTGTCTGTGCACTCAGGAAAACGCATCCATTCCTCAACTTCACCTAGCAAGTCTAACCTTGTTTTTTCCCGCCGTCCCGGTTTGTAACACTCTCTATTTCCATTGGTCATCCCATGACACGAGGTACAAAGTGGTCAGTCTGGTTATCTCTGACCAACCTTAATCATTTCTGTGATGCCTTTAGCATAAACGCACATACTTGAATATTTGTAATAGTTACATTATTATTGCGTATCTCTGTTAATACACACACATATATGGAGTTAATAGAGTTATTATTATTGCGTGTATATGTGAATACACACACACATAGCACGCCTCCCCCAAGTTCAGCGACGTAACATTTTTTTTTTTTTTTTTTTTAAAAAAGATTTTTTTCATTTCTTCTTCTCTGAACTTAACACATAATCGTGCAGGCGGAGGGGAATTTTTGTTCTCCTCTTTGCGCGTGGGGGTGATTTGGTTTCACCATCTGTAACTATTTCATTTTCTTCACTATTTTGATTTTCCTCGTCAGCAGTAATGATTTCTGTTTCACTTTTAGTTTCATAGTGAGTATCATTTTCTTTGTCATCATTACTTTTAAACAATTGCGGAGTGCATTCTGTTATTGCACTCTTGCGCAATTGGTTAATGTGCTTACGTAATATTTTGCCGTCTGCCATACGAACAGCAACCACTTGTTTACTTAAATGGCGTACAACGTATGCTTGAGTCCACGATTTATTTAAATTATTTTTCACCCAGATTCGTTCATCAGGTGAAAATTTGTTGTTTACTGTAATCGGCATTTGATGCTCTTTTGATGGCATTATTGCTGAGAGTTTTGTGCGTAACTTCCGGCCTAAATATTTTTCTGCAGGTGATCTGCCCGTTTTAGCTGTGGGTGTGGAATGCTGATATAGCAACGCCATGAAAATTGCCTCTTGGAGTCTTCCTTTTCCCAATTTATTCATGGATGACTTTAAGCTTTGTACCGCTTTCTCGGCCAGTCCATTTGATTGGGGGTGGTAGGGGGGGGTAAGGATGTGTTTAATCCCCCATTCCTGCATAAATTCGGCAAATTTTTCAGACGTGAAACCGGTTCCATTATCGGATACGAGGGTTTCCGGTAGCCCATGGTATGAAAAAATTTCCATGAGCTTGTCCAGTGTCTCATCCGAACTTGTGTTTTTCACTGTTTTATATTCTGACCATCCTGAGTAGGCATCGACCACTACCAGAAATAATTGTCCGTGGATTGGACCGCAGTGGTCAATGTGAATTCTCTGCCAAGGTTTCTCTGCTTCTTTCCATGCTTCATATTTCGCTGGGGGTGCTTTTGCACATGACTGACAGCTAGAACATTTTTTTATGAATGTTTCTATATCAGTGCTGATTCTCGGCCACCATACATAACTACGGGCTAACGCTTTTGCCCTGACAATGCCTGGATGACCTTCATGTAATAAATTTAGCATGTGCGATCTGCCTATTTTTGGTATTAGGACCTGATCGCCTTTAAGAATGCAACCTTTACATATTGATAGTTTTTCGCGAGCTTTCCATAGCTCTATGTGCAAAAACGGAGGACGTTGTGCTGGCCAGCCTCTTCTAATTTTCTCCATCAGCCATTTGTAGCCAGCGTCTTCATTGGTCCATGCTGCTACTTTTCGGCTATTAAGAGTCTGGCTTTGAAGCGCGTCAATGTAATTGATTTCTATTTCGCTTGTAGTGTTCTCTGAGTTGTCAGGCATTCGGGATAACGCGTCGGCGTGACCAATAGTCTTTCCCTTTTTATATTCCAGACTGTAATCATACCCAGAGAGTATGTTAATCCATCTCAACATGCGCGGGCTGAGGTGTTCCGGAATTTGTTTGATGCCTAAAATTCCCAGAAGTGGTTTGTGGTCTGTCATGATTTTGAAATAACGACCGTATAAATACTGGTGGAATTTACGAATTCCAAATACTATGGCTAGCGCTTCTTTGTCCAGCTGACTATAATTTTTTTCAGCTTGGGACAAAGTGCGCGACGCGTATGCTATAGGACGTTCCCCAGATTGAGCTGGGTGACATATTACTGCCCCCACTCCATATTCTGATGCATCAGTCGTTAGTGTTATCTCAAGATCGCTATTATAGTGTACCAGTAATTTGTTTGATACGAGTAAAGCTTTAGTATTTTGAAAAGCCCTTTCTTGTGTTGCTTCCCACTTCCATTTCTGATTCTTTTTCAGTAGCTCGTATAATGGTTTGGCTATGTGAGCTTTGCCCTCTAGGAAGTTCTCAAAATAGTTTACCAAACCCAAAAAAGCCTGCAATTGTTTTACGTTACTAGGCCTTCTAGCTTCTGACACTGCTTTGACCTTTTCGGGAGATGGCCTTGTCCCAGAGCTAGAGACTATGTGCCCTAAAAACTTTAATTCAGTGGCCTTCCATATGCATTTTTGCGTATTTAATTTCGCTCCAAACTCTTCTAGCCTTTGACAGACAGTAGTTAGACGACTATGCAATTCATTTTCTGAACTTGCCGTAATTAATATGTCGTCAAAATAAGGGATAACGCCCTGGCATCCAGTAAGCAGAGTTTCAATTTTTGCTTGGAATATACTGGGAGCGGACGCTATGCCAAAGGGAAGGCGTTTGCATTTAAATAGACCCACATGAGTAGTCAGTGTTAGAATTTCGGCAGCCTTATTTGTTACTGGAATTTGATGGAAGGCCGCATCTAAATCTAGTTTAGCAAAATATTTTGATTTTTGCAGTGATGCTAGTATTTCTCTGGAGTTTGGGACGGGGTAGGCGTGTTTATTTAGAGATTTGTTGACAGTTATGCGATAATCGCCGCACAAGCGTATCTGTCCGTTAGGTTTGGTGATCACGACCAGCGGAGTCGCCCACTCTGTTTCCTCTGTCGGTTCTAGAACGCCGTTCTTCACTAGCTCATTTATTTCTTTCGCTACTTTTTCTTTTTTGTGCGAAAGGGACCTTTCGAGGTCTGCAAATTATTGGCACGGCCTCTGGTGACATTTCCAGTGACACAGGTTTAGTTTTAATCAATCCTGGTTTGCCATTAAAAAGTTTAGGGAACCGATCTTTTATGTCTTTTTCACTGTCAATTTTTTTGACCAATGAAATTTCAATTCCGAGTTCTGTAAACCAGTCACGACCAATGAGAGGGTTTATGGGGGCGTGTACAATATATAGCGGCAAGATTGAAATGTTGCCTTTATTACTAGTAATTTTAGCTTGGACTACACCTTTAATTTTTATTTCTTTACCATTTACGTCCAATGCTCTAAGCTTAGTATTGCTAAGCCTAGGGGGCTCTCTTATTTCCGCCCTGATCGAATTCCAGTCAGCTACGGAAATTAAAGAAATGCCGCTACCGCTGTCTATTTCCATTGACAGGGGTTTTCCGTAGACTTTCACAGTAGTCATAAATTTCTGTGCTTGATTTATAACGTTATTTATAACAATATTACATTTAGTTTTATTAATACTTTGTATTTTATTTCCGTTAACTTGGTCAATTGTTCTATTTTCACACATTCTCGCCATGTGACCTATTTTTTTACACAGTCTACATCGATCGTGTTTGAAATAGCAATCTTTGGATATGTGACCTAGTTTTCCGCAACAATAGCACTTTGTTCGACTTTTATTTGTCTGTTTAATGATTTTGTTATCGGAAGACCCTTTGTTGAGTTTTTCAACACCAAATATTCCTGTTTGATCGCTATCAACGCCTTTTTTCACAGCAAATTCTTTTGCTTGCTCTACTACTATTTCGTGAGCGATACTGCGTTTGATAGCTTCACGATAATTTATGTCTTCATCAGCCAGTAACTGCTGCCTCAAACTGTCGCTATTCATTCCACATAGGAATTGTTCCAGTAGCGCTTCTTCTAAATATGAATCATAACAGCAGTTTTTTGCGAGTTCGCGTAGGGCTGAGTCGTAATCCTGCGTATTTTCGTTTCTGCCTTGATGGCGATTTCGAAAATGAAGTCTGGCGATGTGCCTAGACGGGCGAGGATTAAAATAATTTGACAAACGATGTTTTAACTCATCGTAGGTTAATTTTTCAGGAGTGTTGGGTTCTGCTAATCTGTTAGCTATTTGTATGACCCCTTTTCCTGCAAAACATAATAATGTCGCTGTTTTATACGCATCTTCCTCTACTCTGTTAATAAAACAGTAATTTTCAATCTGTTGAACGTACAGGGGCCACTCATTTGCCTCTCTGACGTCAAACTCAGATATTGTCGATTGCATTTTAGGCAATTTATATAACTAACTCGTTTAATACCGTAGGTTCGTTCGCTACTTCAGTAATTCTGCCTGACTTATTTGGTTGTCAGCAGACTGCTAGGGTTCAAATTGAACTGTTACGACTGCGCCAGTGCAATATCCAGTACTAGTCGGATATATATATATGGTCGAGGTTCGAGTGAGATTTATCGCACTCAACAGCGACAAGTAATTATATAATTAAACACACGAACACGGTAGTGGAGTTAATAGGTTTATATACATAAATACATATATAAGGATTAATATATAATACAATTATTACAAAGGTAAACTGACTAACACATTATTATACAACTCTAGTCTTAAAGGCCCGCAGGCTTACAATAAACAATATTAAAGTCTATACGACCTGTAATGGTCCCTAGGTCTACTTTAGTACGTTCGGAGGTAGACCTCTCCGCGAGATGAGCTGAAAGTGAAGTAGTGTCTGTGCACTCAGGAAAACGCATCCATTCCTCAACTTCACCTAGCAAGTCTAACCTTGTTTTTTCCCGCCGTCCCGGTTTGTAACACTCTCTATTTCCATTGGTCATCCCATGACACGAGGTACAAAGTGGTCAGTCTGGTTATCTCTGACCAACCTTAATCATTTCTGTGATGCCTTTAGCATAAACGCACATACTTGAATATTTGTAATAGTTACATTATTATTGCGTATCTCTGTTAATACACACACATATATGGAGTTAATAGAGTTATTATTATTGTGTGTATATGTGAATACACACACACATAGCACAATAAAACCGTCATTATGACGGTTACTAATTCTAAATGTGACCTTGGTCGTTTTCCTTTTGATGAATTCTACCAGATGTTAACAGATAAGAATCTGTGGTCATACATATATAAAGTTCTAACACATCAGAACAACAGATACTTTTGTTTGGAGTTCCACAATAGGACTCAACAACAAATCTTCCAAAAACATATTAAATTTCTGGGGGAAAAAATAATTTGTTACATTGACACCAGTCGCCCCCTACATTTCTACGGGAGAATTAAAAATTGTCACATTGATTTTAATGAAGCTGATTGACTGTTGCTAATGAAAGATTATGGCAAAGTTATAAATTTCTCATATCTTAATCACAGAAAAGCAGTTATTCCTGTATTTTCTAACACTGCAATATTTAGTTTAATTATGAGAAAAGATATTACTCCATACAACATTCCTATGATGCATGACACTGAGGTATCACCACTGGTAATAACGTTTAGGGGCATTCCACCTCAATGTTTTGAATGCAAACTTAGAACCATTTGGTTAACGACTGTCCTAATAAATATTGTAACAAATGTGGATTCAAAATCACCAAGCTACATGACTGCTCAAATAATATAAATGCAAAAAACCAACTAACCACATGCCCACAAAAAATAATGGTAATTGTATTGTATCATAAACAAATCAAATTACCACCCAAGAACCATACACACATACACACTCGGCAATAATTTCACATACTAATACCAGCTTTCTTACAACATATAACACAGTCCTAAAATCCACTTTTGAAACCAGGTCAGAGTCTATACCATCTTTTAACACTGATCAACAATCAAGTATGGAAAGTAGTGCTGGGTTGCTAACATCATTTAATACTGATCAGCAATCCATGAGTGAGGCCAGTCCACTAGAATCCGCTAACCATTTAGAATCTTCTGCTGACTCCATGTCAACAATGACTGAAAGTAGTAATTCTTTTCAAAATGCTAAGAAAAACAAGAGAAAAATTAAAAACAATGGAGCAATTCCAAAGGTCGATCCCAGTGAAAATTCAAACTATGACAGGGGCCAGGCTAACCAAGCCCCTAAAAATAAGAACCAAAGTGTAATTTCTGCACCAGTCAAGAAAAAAATGAAGGCAACTAACACACCCCCAGTTAACAATGACAACACTGAAAACCCTTATTGTACTAGACAATCAATGCAGGAATCTTCTGATGAAGTTAGTCAACTTGATATCTACAAGAAAGGCATGGACATACATAGGAGAGCTTCCAGAGGTTCAAAGGGTGACTCATCAGTGGCCACCCAGATAACCTAGCAATTCTAAACATTATCATCACTATAGATTCAGTTATTCTAGTAATGATCTGTTATTGGCTTGCCAATTTGATTTATTTGGACTCCTGCTTCCTTTGCCTTGTTATGGAGCATAATCGGTCCATAGTTGGTAATCAGGTCCTTAAAACCTTTAAAAACACTCTATTGATGGGTATAACACGTGAAATAAGTAATAACTTAGAAGAAATATACCAATTGGCATTTACTGATGGCCCTTGTTGTACCATTCCTCTAACTTTCTAATCAACTAACATGCTTTTTTCTCTAGTGGCTGTTAATGTCAGAGGGTTAAACTCTCTCCAAATAATCTATGCAATATCCAATTGGATTGAAATATACAAACCGCATCTCTTTCTATGCACTGAAACCAAATTATCGGTAAACACAATAATCAAGCCAGATCGATACTTTCAGAGGTTTGGATTTAATATTTTTTCCAACTCTAACACCTCATCTGCAGGAGTTGGAATTATCAATCAGCCATGCTTCTCCTTTTCAATCAATAAACATACTATACTTGGACTCGCATATGTGCATATAATCAAGCTTACACAATTAACATTATCCTAGTATACATATACAATCAACCGAGTCTCATTTATCAGCTAATCACTAATATAAATGCAATACTAGTTACCAATCCCTTTCCCACAGTCATGATTGGGGATTTTAATATGCCATACTCTAAATTCACTTTCAAATACCTTCACCTACTAAATAAAAA
Organism: Epiperipatus broadwayi; assembly: GCA_028023455.1. Lineage (NCBI taxonomy): Eukaryota > Metazoa > Onychophora > Udeonychophora > Euonychophora > Peripatidae > Epiperipatus > Epiperipatus broadwayi. The sequence goes on along the minus strand of JAQFVV010000137.1, from coordinate 7,686 downwards.
ACTTATGAGTGGTGAAGGATTCTTCTCATCAATCTTATCTCATATTACACTAGGAAAAATTCCTCATTAATAGACCTCGTATTCTACTCCCCAGAATTACTTTTTCTAATACAGCCATCTCTAATACCAGTTGTTTTCTCAGACCATTTGGCACTTACAGTCACTATTAAAATAAATATGCTTGTATTTGAAGCTCAATTACTAATACCACTAGACTACTTCTCAAATCCAGTGCACCAGAAGCCATCCTCTCTGAGATTTACATTTTAAATAAAATTCATATACTTACTCTTCCACCAGAAGAAGCATGGTTCAGCTTCATAAACATCATTACATCCACGATTAAACATTACACATGCAGAAATCCTACACCTACACATATGATGAAGAAACTGGAGTTGCTACACCAAAAAATTAGAAGCTCACCAGCCAATACCTGCTCTATACCTTCAATTCTACTTCTCAAGCAAGAATACAAGCAAACGCAATTAGTTTTGGCTGATTACTTAGCTACCAAAAAAGCAAAAAAAATTTTAAAAAATACGCATAACTGGTCTAGAGACTACATACGCTGGGCGCTAGGATATACTAGTAAAAAACTCATGCCCACATCAATTCTGCACAACTCAAAAATAATAACTGGAGAAGGAATGATCACGCCTTTGCTTGACTATTTTAAAAATAAGCTCCAGTCATGCCCTCATCCTAGCATGACAAATCTCAAGCTCAACAACTTAAAGGACAATCACAATATTACTAATGAAGAAATAATGAATAAAATTAAAAAGTACCCTAATAGTGCACATGCTGGAATACACGCAATTCCAAAATTTATATTAGAACATCTTAACTACTTCACTACCAATAATTCAAAAGATGCTAATCCATCTTTCAAACCAAATACATATTATTCCACAATTATACCCTATCTCTTTTGTTTCCTTTCTCAAAAAACTCATTTATCCTACACCACTAAGCAATATCAGGCCAATTTCCATGTCTCCACTGGTTGTTAAAGTAGGTGAAGCATTAGTTAAAGACAAAATTCAACCACTCATCCTGCAAAAAATCTCGAAGTATCAATTTGCAAAGAAGGGAAGCTCCATCCCTGAAGCACTCTTCCTTTTCAGAGCCATGATTGATCAAATCAGAGTTAATAAAAAGGTAGCACCAATAGTGGTCCAGCTGGATATTGAGGTGGCTTTTGACTCCATTCCAATTGATAAGCTTTTGGGGGCTCTTGAAAAGTACAACATCCCTTTATCACTTAGATGCATTCTGGCAAATCTATTGTACACTAGGTCCATTCATATTACATTAAATGGAAAATCATCTTTCAGTTTTGTTCCACACAACTCCATTCCACAAGGCTCGCCACTTAGTGCCCTATTATTTATTTCCTATATTAACTCTTTGTTGATTGAAATGGAAAAAAAATTGCCACCTGTGGTTCTATCTCAAACTAATCTCCCTACAAACCACATATCCTTTATGGATGATATAGTAGTCTTCCTACCTTCCAAGAAATATATACCCATGCTAATAGACATTCTAAACAAATATACACATGACTACTCACTGAAGTTCAACACTGGCAAAATGGCAACTTGGAATATTCTTACAGGCAAAACTAATGATTCTCTAACTAAATCCCCTCCACATTCCTTTTTGGGAATTCCTTTCCACCTGTCAGCGGATGCCAGAAGAACAGCCATTCAAAATCAGATAATGGCATCAATTACTAAAATTATGAACTCTCTTATTAGGGCCTACCTTTCAATACACAGTAAGACCACACTCATTAACATGTTGATACTACCCAAAATTAACTATTATATGCCAGTTGTTAGTTTTACCAAGGCTTTTATTCGAAAAATAAACTCATTATGTTGCAAACTGATCTGGAATAAGAAAGCCATCTCAATAAGCATCAAGAACCTGCAGAAGCATACAAAGTTTACTGGATTATCATTGCACTCAATAAACACCTTCTATTACCAAAGAATACATAATACTCTAGTTAAAATTGCCACCAATTTCCCTATGTTTCAACCATACTTAAAAATAGAACCAACTGATACACCCACACTTAGCAAGAACAAGTTTTTAAATAAACTATTACAACATATTAACAGGAATCCAACAAACAATGAGTTCAGCACAAAAATTGATAATTGGACTGCACATCAAATCCTGAACAAGATGGACACTCAATTATCTCTTAACAGTTTTCTCAACATAAACAATAAAGCAATTATTACTAAATATAAGTACTGGAATCTCGAATCGAAATACCTTGATTTCATGATTAAGATCAATTTAGAGGCCTTGCCCACAAATGAATTTCTCTCAAGGAAAATGCAATATGCAAAAATAGACCCTGTGTGCTCCATCTGCAACAGAGAGGAAGAAACAATGAATCATTTTTTGCTGAACTGCTCATCACTGACAAAATATAGGCAACTGATCACAATCTCACACAACAATATAATTACCATCAATACATTAATTGACAGTTTTTCAAAAGGCTTTTTCCCAACAATCAGGATTTCTATTTATCTGCTATTTACATTATGGTTCATTAAATGCCACTTTGTATTTAACCCCACTTTCCGCAAATTGGAATCACTGTTTCTAAATAAATTGGAGAAAATTAAAACTAGGAACCAGCTCATCGCCCCAGTTGTCATAGTGGCAGCAACCTGGAGTCTAATAAAACTTTAGCTCTAATCAAATATAAATAGATGTAGTAATCAAAAAAAAAAAATCAAAAATTGCTTCTACTATCTCAAGCAAGAAAACACCAAACTACCACAAAATTAGGAACGACTAGTTGCAAGTCATTAACTGGATAATAAAAACATAATTGCAAACAATTGTAATACTGCAAGTAACAGTGACTATCAAACATATATTAAACTTAATAATCACATAAAACTTTTATTAAGATGAATAAAGGAAAAAATGTGAAACCAGATTGTAAAATAAAATTATGTACACTTTTCATTGTAAAATCAAATCATATATATCTTTCATTGTAGAATCAAATCATGTATGTTTTTATGTAATAAATTAATTTTAAAACTAGTAGTAGTAGTAGCGGTAGCAGTAAAACTAGTAGTAGTAGTAGCGGTAGCAGTGGTAGCAGCCATGGCAGCGGTAGCAGGGGTAGCAGGGATAGCAGTGGGAGCAGTAGCAGTAGCAGCAGCAGCAGTAGTAGTAGTAGTAGTAGTAACATTCTATTACCAAAAAACTTGTAATGCATTCATGAAACTTTATACGACATATGAAAATTTCCATCTTCCAATATCACCTACAGACACTCCATCTCCTATTAAAAATAAATTTATTAACAATCTAATAAAAACAATATTCAAACATAAAGTACCTGCTACAAACCTTTTCTCAACTAAAATTAAATATTGGGAAGCACACTACATAACAACTGATTCCAATCCCCTTGAAATTCCCATTAGCTAAATTAATATCTCGATTCTTTAATCCAAAAATTTAAATTCTGGTATTTGGAGCCTAAGTACTTACATTTTCTAATAAAAATCAACCTTAGAGCTTTACCTACAAATGCTTTTCTGGCTGGAAGATGGAGATCTCCAACCATAGATGCCATTTGTCAACTATGTAATAAAGAAGAAGAAACAATGGAACATTTTATTTCTCAGTGTACTTCCCTCAAACATATCAAGAACTAATTGCAGATATAACCCATAATCAAAAATGCTCATTGACAATATTAATAGAAAATATTCAGAGGGTTGTTTCCAACAATAAAAATAACAATCTTTATACTATACACACTCTGGTTTATGAGATGCCACTTTATATTCAATCCCACATCTTGTAAACTTAAATCACTTTTTCTCAATAAGTTAGCAAAAATTAAAACAAGAGATCAGGCACTAGCTCCAATAGATATAGTATCAGCCACTTGGAGTTTGATTAAATTACCAACACCACTGTGAAATATGAATTGCATATTGGCTGCACCTTAAGTGAGAGTTTTTGTTGTCATATATGTATTCAATATTGTTACTTATATTGATTAATTTTCTTCTTCATTTTTTTCAACATTATTAATGTAAAAATATTTCATGTATATATAATACTTATTTTGTTAATAATTTTCAATTCTAAATTGTAGATCAGCTCTTGTAACATGTTTTAAAATTGTATTTTCATACATGCATTTATGATATCAAATAAAGTTCTTTAAAACTACTACTACTACTACTACTACTAGTAGTAGTAGTAGTAGTAGTAGTAATAGTAGTAGTTGTAGTAGTAATAGTAGTAGTAGTTGTAGTAGTAGTAGTAGTAGTTGTAGTAGTAGTAGTAGTAGTTGTAGTAGGAGTAGTAGGAATAGTAGTTGTAGTAGTAGTAGTAGTAGTTGTTGTTGTAGTAGTAGTAGTAATAGTAGTAGTTGTAGTAGTAGTAGTAGTAGTAGTAGTAGTAATAATAATAATAATAATAATAATAATAATAATAATAATAATAATAATAATAATAATAATAATAATAATAATAATAATAATAATAATAATAATAATAATAATAATAATAATAATAATAATAATAATAATAATAATAATAATAATAATAATAATAATAATAATAATAATAATAATAATAAACTTTTTTATTATTTAAATTTCAACATTAAACTTAATCATTGTTTTGACCAATATTTCAACTTTAAATGTTAATGTGCTTAAGCATGGAATTAGAATTCCACATTTAAATATAAATATGACATTATCTTATAACTTTAACCAACAGCCTATTCAATGTTTTGGCCTACTTCATTACAATAACTATAAATTTAACTATTCCAATAAGCAATAATATCTTTTATTTTCTATATAAAGATAATATCCAAATTTTCTGACCATTCAAAAATTATAAATAATTGTTTAAAATATAAAACAATCATTTTGTTTCCATGCTTACTAAATATTCACCGCCATTTACCTGTAATCCTGATCATTATGTTACCAGCCTAACAATGGTATCTATTTGGGTAGGCTGATATATGCTACCACACCTTGACAATGTTTATATTCATCTTCCATACACTTTGACTACAGATCAGCCACTGTATAAATTAAAGCAAGTATCTGTCATCTCCCACATCAACACATACATCTGATTATAACACTAACCCTGCCATAGCAATTTTTATACTATCTTGCAAAAACCCTCCATACATTTTACACTACACAGCACTTCACAACGCAAACATTAGTGTCTTAGTAAAGGAAATTAAACAACTTATTCATAACTTCAAATGTTAGCATTGGCCAGGGAACTGCCTTCTTCCTGAGGCTATAAGCATTATATGAGGAACTAGTCTTTACATAATTACTTTTAATAGGCATGCAAAACATTTTACCACAAGTATATAAATAATTCCCTAATTAAATAATAAGTACAAATGGAGCTGGGATCAAAGTCCTCCATCTCCCAATACCTTTATACTTAGTAATTAAATGATAACATAGCCAATTTCTATTCATCTCTTCAAGGAGGTATGATAACTCTACCTCAATAATACTCAACATTTACAGTTTCATGCATACACCCACAGGGTGATTATAGTATTGATGCAAAATGACAAAGTTTTAACTGATCACCACATACAAAACCCATGAACTATATTAATTTTAGAAGTCAAGCACCCAGCAACACTCATCCAAGATTTATGATCAAAACAAATCACATCTACATGTCAAGGCATAGCAACGACTATTCAAACAACATTCACAAATCTAACAATAACCATATAATTTTGATTAAAAAAATCTTTTTTTTCATATGACAAATATATATAAGCATTCACACTTTCTCATTTTTATTATACTTTAACAATTTTTTTTTTAAAAAAACTTCAATAGTTTCTTATGGAGTTAAAATCATTGCTTTTTTAAAAAAAAAATTTCCTATGAATCTTAAATATTTATTAAACATAATAACAAATATATAAATAAAAGACAAAAGAAATAAACAATAAAACATTACACATTGTCTCTTTGGTTTGGGTTTTTTCAGAGCTAAATCCCAATATTTTGCAAGGTCAATGCCAATTCAAGGGGAAAACATGCACGTATCATACATAAACACCATTTACCATCCAGGATGTAGCTAAATTAATAATCGGTATTACGATTTTTAATCATGATAATTTTAAAACTGTTGAAAAAGTCCTGCAGATTTCTTTTATTTTTTAAACACTTTTATTCTGGCTTCGAATTCAGATGCTTGGTTTCACATTTTAGTCCATAACTTTTTGTTTCTGTTTTTTTATGCTTCATTTTTTTTTTTTAGTTTTCTTTAGGAGAAGAAAAAAAAATTCAAACAAAACCAGTGTTCTAGATGCTCTATTCCCACATATATTCTTAGGTTTGATTTTATAATTGATAAAGAATTGCTAATTTATTTTCAGCAATTATTTTCTGTACATTTGATGTGTCCCTTGCATATTTAAAAGATTCAAATAAGTTATATTGGCACATTAGTTTTTACTTACTGGTGTCACAATCAAAAACAAAAATTAATAAGAGTGATGAGTATTTTAACTACATCTCCAATTATTCTTAAAATCCAATTATTCTTTGAAGTTTTGAATTTAAGTCACAGATAAAATATTGTTCCTGAGATATCTTTTTTAAATGAAATTTTAAAAGCCAAATATGAAGATTAAGATATAATGTACAAAACTTTTTGCTGCGAATTAATTTTGTTACCATTGATTTTAAAGGAGAGATTGGTACACTCATTTATATTTTTAAGCCCTTCATGTTAAGTTATCTATACACACTTCTTAGCAAGATTAATCAACTGTCATCTGAGGCTAGTAATCAGAGAAGAGAATCAGAGATAGAAATCAGCAAGAGAATCCCCCTTTACTTCATTGTACTAGCTTTTATATATAAAAATTAAAAAAAAACATCTGCAAATTTTGCTTTCATCTTCTTTATCTACTGATTGCTCAGACAACTGACAATATTTGTTAAATGTTGGTTTTAGTTTATTGACTTAAGCACTCATTATCTTATCTTTCTTGAAATATTTCACTGCTTTGAGCTACGAGAAATATTCACAAAAAAATAATATAATAGCGTGTGTTTTATATAACTGATTTTTAATAAATAAATTTCATTTTTTTAAACTTAAAATCAAATTTAGAACTGAAAGCAATAACCAATTCCTATAAAACCCATACAAAATAAATTCCATTTTACATTATACTATCAAATAGTATATAGTACAATGTGTAAATTTCCATGATAAAAAAAAATTCATATATATCACACATGCACATACAATACTAAACAGAGATATACTTTTTCATATTCTCATTAGTACAAAATATCTTTCATACTTTCCTGAAAATTTAAACCTATTCTCCTGTAAAGAAATGTCAAACAAATACTATCTATGACAAGTTCAATTTCTATTTGTACTATCATTTTTATTTATTTATAAATATTATGATTAATATAAATCAATATTTTAAGATATTACAGTGTGCACAATAGTCAATCCCCTCTCCCTCTATATAAAAATATGCTATAATTTAAAATAAAATACAAACATACTTTTATCTATACCTTAAATTTAAGCCACATGGTCATTGGTCTCTCTAAATAAAGATTTTAACTTTTCTTGAAC